>JAQJVL010001592.1:0-166440 GCA_035578905.1 Stictocephala bisonia | reverse complement strand
ACACTTTTTTTAAATTTTCCAAAGCAAAGTGCGTAAAACCATTGTATTTCAACAAATTATAATCAAGTTAAAGATGTAATTTAAGTGACCGAATCCAAACAAATAACTTTACATGGTGGAGTCACATGGTATATCACTCGCAAGCCTGATGACCGTCAAACCCCGCAACAATATATCAGGCGTTATTTCACACGCGGAATGTTCATCTCTCGTAAGCTGATCATACCTGAACCCTACGACAATGTAGCAGGTGATATTGTACACGAGGAGTGTTCATATCGTAAGCTTAATCATACACAAACAACATAAAATAGAAGTCTTCCCCATTCCAGTTTACCACGTTCACCTTCGTTACACAGTACAACCATTCACATTTCTCGCAATTTGCTGACAGAATGTGAATGGTGAGAATTTTATCAACGTAGTTTTAAAGCACATTATAATAATGTAAGGATAATTTTTAAATTAAAAATTGTTAATAAAATAAATTGAAATTGCTTTTATAACTTAATTCCTTTAGAGTAATCATACATTTGTGTTTCTGACTTAAAAACCCTGTGAAAAACTAAATTTTTCTCAACAACCTTCTTCGAAACTATTGATTGATTAAATTATTTATCGCAAAACGCTTTCACTGATTCTTTGCCAATTTTAAGAGTAGTATAAATAAAAAGTGATTCGTTGTACTATATTATATTCCAAACCTTTTAGAGTAAAACATAACATGCATGGACATAAAATGCAACAAAAGTTGTGGACAGTTCAATTCTATTTCATGTTATTGTCTAGGAAAAAATTGAGTACAATAACTAATATGTAGTTTCAACTAAATGGACCACGTAAGAAATTATTTAAATTTATATTGATAGAAAAGCACCATTTTTTTTACTGTTAATTTTCATTTATACATATTATATTTTGTCAGAAGTCGATTATCTGTAATGTTTTTGGAGAGGAAACATATTCCATGCAGATTTACATTTTATTATTATATTTTAGTAAATACAATACCTGGTAGCGTCAATTTAAAAACATACTCAAAATATTACTAAAAAGTATGGTCTGGCTAAGTTTAAAAAGTATGTGTAATATTTGAAATATTTGTCTCCAAAATAAAGCTGTAAAAGAGGTTTTTTTTAACCTCCTTCTTAACCTTTCACTGTACATTTCTGTACATAGATTACTGATGTGAGTGAGGAATTTATTCAGACAGGGTAAGGGGGTGAACCAGTACAGTAGAAGGTAAATATTACTGATAAATATGCCAGTCTAGGTCATATTCGAATCAACGCACTCTTCCTAATCCAAACTCAACGTTCTGACACGTTACATTCTCGGCCACGATATCGACCTAAATAAAGCACGATAACTCGAGCGGGGTTAGTGGCGCGACTCCGTTTTATTAGAGTCCTTCTAACTTCACGAGCGTTCACGTTGCTGTCAGAGTTAAAAAAGTTCTAACGGCGCGAGTGATCTAGAAACTGTCAGTTCGGTGTTCGTAAGTTATGTTTGTAAATTAATAAGTCAAAAATTAGAGAGAAACATGATGTTGTGTGATTTAAAATGTGTTAACTATTTATTTCTCTCCTTTCCTATACATATATACAACACATGCCTCGAATAGTAAGTATGTCAACAGTTAGGAGCGCCCTAACGGCGTGAGCGATCATGGAAGTTTCAGTAACATTAGTGATCCCGGGTTAGTTGTAAAAATATTATATTTAACATATGATATTTTCCAAAAACAAGATAGGCATGTGTAAATCACTAATTGATAAAGAACCTAAGTCTAAACATGGTTTTATTTCTAAAGATTTTTGTTGTTTTATTTTATCGACGCCAGTGGCATTTTTACTTTGTATACATATTTTGATATAGGACAAGGCAATATGTTGATGTCCAAACCCAGCAAGCAAATTTCTAAGCGGACCTCCCGGGATTTGAACCCCTGACCCTCTGCGTATGAAGCAGACGTGCTAATCACCAGGCTAGTAAGAAACCCATATTTTCAACCCCCACATAAGTACAATATAGGAAAAACGTGGACAAACCAGTCCTTGATAAGTTTTTAAAAGTTTGGACAAAAGAATGTTGGTTTTGGATGGGGAAAATATGGGTGGATATTCTATTTGATACTTTTTTATATGATCAAGATAATTTAAGTTTGACATAGTAAGTTCTGTGTATCTATTTCAGATCTGTCTAACAATAGATTTTAATTTCATTCGGAATTTAAGTTTATTAGATAGAACTCATCTGAGAAAGTGTTATCAAAATTCACTTTAATTAAATTGTGTCTAATACAATCCGAAATAGATTTACCTTCAATGAAAGCATCAAGTTCAACTAAAATTAAAAACCACTCTGGAAACTTTTTTTATTTTCTAAATGCTTCTCGTATTTTAATATTGTAATCGTTGTACACATCATTCAACTGATTTTATTGTTAGTGAATAAATTAACAATCGTATCTACATCAGATAGCGGTTAAGTCATTAGTTAACATGCTATCTGATTATAATATCAATACTTAATCTGATTTAAACGTCCTAATGTATAAACGTATTTTGGTTATACATAAATGTTATTGCTTTATTAAAACACAAACACACAATTATAAATTAAAAGCAGTTAAATATTAATTAGTGTATAAATTACCATCTAGATTTGCATAAATGAGGATTTAAATGACTATTTAGTCAAGTCCTAAATCTATTGCCATGTAATTACATTTTAATTTTAAATTAATTTTATTACAACTTAGTTCAACCAATATCATTAGTTTGGTGAAATAGTTAAATAATGTGTTTACAATTTGAGACGGATTAAAATGCATCTAATGTTATATCATATTTTATAAACATACACCTAAAATTAAAGAAGAGATATTTTACTATATAATAAAAAATAAAAAAAGAAAGCAACTCGAGAGAATAATACGTATTTCATAAATACTATATTTTGAGTTTCTAAATTTAAGTGTGATTTTTACTTGCTATTTATTTCTGAAACTTTCAATGTTTTTACGAAACGTTTAAATCATTAAAGTACGTGTGTAGGGCCAGAAGACCACGCGACTAACCGATATCTTCCATCTCTATTAACTCAGAAAACTTTATTCAAATTCTCTCCCACGTCAAGTTTCTGTAAGTCCTCCCAAATTACATAAATCAATAATTTCATAGGTCACCGTAGTGGCCTTGTACTCTCTAAAGAATATATTTCTCCTACCATCTCTTATAACTCATTCGGTCTACACCCTCTAACCACTCTAACTTTGTACTGTTTGAAATTTCTATTATTTAAAATTTCTTATACAATTCATAAAGTCTCTTATTATGTCTCGTTATTCATTTCCTTGCTTCATTGTCGAGAACTGCTCTATACATTTGTCCTAATTTTCTTTCAAGCACAAATAGTTTCAAGATTTCATGATTTTTACACTTAACATTCTTGCAGAGTCACTGACAAAAGCAAAATGTTGTATAATTATAATTTTAGTTCTTTGGAGACACCTCTAAACTTGGTATTTTTATTAAGATTGGAGAAAATCTTAACTATCAAAATAAGTTAACCTTGTTTCGATTTTAGCTTTGAAAAAATTATCTTCGATAAAAATTTTCCATTAATTATCAAACTGCCAAATGTTATACTATTTCCACCCTCCCAAACATCATGTGTTCTGTTTTGTAAGGAATTACTTGGAATACGATTTTTCTGATGTTCTTTCTAAAAACATAACTATTAGATATTAAAAGGATATTATTGGAATAAGATTATGAACATATATTTACAACAACTATTGTTTAACGCATGATACTTTTTCAAAATCAATCGCAAAAGATATCAACTTAAAGTCTTTGCTCAGAGAACTTTTGCAAAATTTATTTGCCAACTACAACTAACAAAACTGTAGTGCACTTAGTAAGGGACATATTTATTTATAAGGTTATATTTGTAAATTTAACAGATAATATGCTGGGCTTTTGTTTATAATTGTTGTAATGTTGCAAATAAATATTCTATTGAGTTAAACCTATTTGCTAACATCCTATAAAAATCATACTCAAACCATCGTTTGTCAAATTGGTTTAAATGAGTTATGTAGAATATCCTTTAATGAAGCAATAATTGCTTTGCTTTTTAAATTCTTAATGTTTTAGAATTATTTGTGTGTATACAAAATATATTAAAGATTTAATCTAATAGATAGTGAAACAATACTTTTATAATGGTATATAAGATATTTTAGAGGAAAATCCCTTGTCTAAATTGTTTGTTCCGAAAAGTGCAATGGCTAATAAACGTCAGGGTTAGAACAAAATACGGAACTTCTCTCCGTTGTCGGATAAATAAATCTCCGACGAAAAATCAAGACTAAATTGCTTGGCTTGTCTCTTCTCTCCGGATCTCCTGTATCTGTCTCTTTTCTCAGTATTTCTTGTATGCGCTAAAAGATAATTATTAAAAAAAAAATACCATAACCAGAGAGAGGCGACAGTAAAATCGATTTTTCATCCTAATAAATAATTATTTAAAATAATCAAATGTTATTTTAACAAACAGGATTAGTAAAATGATGGTTGGGTTTCACAAAATGAATTTGTATGCTTAAATTCGATGTGCATACAGGATTACATTTTCATAATTAAGAAATATAAATATTCAATGTCAATGGTAATTTTAACAATATTTTTAATTTTTGAAATGTTGTCACGACTTCTTTGATTTACATTCAAAATATTATACACAATTACTGTTCATGACTATGTTTTGATATTTTTTTAAAGTTGCCAATACTTTTAGGAAAAAATATGCTTGATCAGAAAAAATTTTTCTTTTCCAGATTATGTGTAGGTTATCTGTCCAGTTTTTCTCATTAAAAACGTTTTGTGAGATACTATAATCTGAAGATAAAACATATTCAGCTAAGGCAGGCATGTTGGTTATCCATTGTTTTAATATGTTTTATCAACAAGAAATTGCCTTCAGTTTTACTGAAAAATGTACCCTAAGTAATAGAGAGTAGAATGCTACTAAAATAACCTACCCACGCAACCTGAGGTCACATACAACTAAATTTTTACAATTCCATCTGTATGTATATGGGAGGGTAGGTGGATCAGCACCACTGTGGGAGGGTGGGTGGGCCAATGCTACCTTACGTTTACGTATAATACTAATTTCAAAACCTTTCACATATTATGAATAGGAACAAGTTTTTCTACTATTAACTTAAACAATTATCACGACTACCAGTTACGCCATAGACAAAATGTAACACTTAAAAATAAACACCATAGATTCACAAACGCAGTCATTTTATTCTGCAATTTACTATACAATTATCTACCCCATTAATTAAATATAAAAAAAATTTTAGAGTTCACTGAACCTGTGAAACTCACTAAGGATTCGATCACTGAAAATTCAGTACCTGGTAGAACTTGGAACGAAAACAACTGTCGTAGATATGGCTCCAAAACTACAACCTCTTTTGATTCCTTTCTTCATATCCTGGTTAAGTGTGAATTTTGGTAAACTTGTGAGAATCGCACGTCGCCACTACCAGGTCAGGCAAACGCTTGTTTCCATCGTGGTATGTAGGTTTATGAATAGGTGACTTTATGTTGTGTTGAGGAGAATGGCTCACATTGCCATGACCACATCACAGCCTTTGGTAAGATAACTAGATAAGGTTTGATTATTGACCCTACAGTTCACATAGAAGGTACCACTCGTTAACTGGAGCTGGTAAACGAAGAAAAAGGGCAATTTAAAAAAAGTTAAAGATCGTCTTATTTTACAAAGCAAAGTTAAAACTAAGAAGCCCTCTGGAACTTTTAACTTGGGGACCAAAACAGTTTAAGGGTGACTTTGAACCCATAAGGGACAGGCGGGCTGCGTACAAGGACGGGATCGCTCAGATGGTCACCAGTGCGATCAAGGGACAGCCACGTTTTATGTTGCTCGACTTTGTTATCTTGCGATAACATCGGAACACTCCGATCAAGGAACTGGCGACCGGATACAATGATTTATACGATGATCCCTTATCTCAATAACAAATACTCCTTCAAGGAAATAGAGGTGATAGGTTGGACGATCTTTGACCTCTTTCTTAAAACCTGTAAGGAATTGAATTGACATATGATCTTAGCATGAAAATTACTTACCCTTAAAATGTCGATTCAAAACCTCAAACACAATATTCTTCTCACTTATTCGTTCTACCTGTCACCAAACATCTTCATTTGAATAGATTCACATTAATTCCCCAACATTAAACTTATCTAATATTTGATCATTCCTACAACCAAATTCAACATAACATAACGTCATCAAATAGCATATCGAATAGAATAATTTGTCGTGAGGCAGTCCTGGAATTGGCTACTCCAGGACATATTATATTAAGTCACAGTAACTTTGGTTGTAATAACTACGTATTAAATTTGACGTATTTGCTTAAAATGTGTTACTAAACTTTTCGGTGTTAGTTCTAGTGAGCTTAAGCGGTTATTGTCAATAACAAGTTTACCCAGCGTCTCTTTGAAGGGGTTATTATGGTTATTAATAGATATTCTCCTTAAAGGAGAATTTTAGTCCACCCTTTATGGTTTACCAGGTGATAAACAACTCAATAAACGTAATTTCAATAGAATGTTGACTATCCAACACTGTAAAAGGAATTTTTTAAAAGTATATTTGCATTCAGGAAATGTAATATACTAGTTTTGAATTACTGAATTGTAAGACGGACATTTTTAGTACGTGCAACTATTTTAATAATTTACTGTGGTTTAAGGATATATATAATCTTATTGTAAACCCAGGTTTTCAACTGATAACAATCGAATGATATATAAGAACTAGAAGGCAGTCATTTAAATATTGATGTAATCCATTTAGAACCAAAAACTCAAACCTTTCACAATTCAAATGTCATGTAGATGTTACATTAAATACACAGATATATTTATTCCTTTACTGAATATATAATTTGGTAAATTGAAACACAAACTAGTAAATGGGACTTAACAAGATCCACAAAAGATTATTTGTATTAGTTTGTATTGATATTGTTTAATCTCTGTTTTGTAATGTACCTCTCGTTTGTAATAAATACAAACAAAATTATGCTTGTTATGTAATTATTTACTGTATTCGAAACATATTTTTATGTTTTTAGTTTTGTCATAAACATCCAAGTGAATCATTGTGAACATAATTTAGTTTATTCAATATTTTTGCACGTATTTTGAATTAGTAAAAATAATATTAAACTTGAATAAAGATTGTGAAAATGAAATGAACTATTTAGGTAAATGTCTAGTAGTATATATAAAATGTACAGTATAGTTAGTAACGAGACACATAAGGCAAAGTGGATTGTACTCGTAAACCTAACAGTTCCTTAACTATCTATTGGCGTTACGTAGTTGGTGTATTGGAACTTGGAGACAGTAAAACTATTAACGTCTATACAGCTGGGCTGGCTTTTAGGTTAGCCTTTCAGGTTTCATCACAGTCAATATGATTACCTTGACTTTGGCCTTAGTCAAGAACAGTCCACGTACGTATGCTAACCACTAAATAATTACAAAGAAGATTTTATTACAACTAACTGTTACAGATTTGAAACATTAATTTTTTGTTCAATAATAATACCTTGTTTTCCAAATAAATATATTAAACTGTTCAACAAGTATTTATTATAATTAATAATTACATGTATGTATTTATTAGAATATAAATAATAAGTACTCATCAATTATGATATGTAAGCAGGTGGCTTCGATCCTTTTTTTGTTCTTATTATATTTTTGTCGAGACAGTTTTACGTTAAGGTGTGCCCACGTAAATAGTTTGTGCAACGGCTTTCTTTGCCCTTTTTTACCAGCACTTTCACTTAACTTTATTTCGCCGATTCTATTGAAAACGTTCTTCATCTTCTTGGAAGTTCAGCATTTTCCTATTGGAAGTTAGTTTCAGAGGTAATTTAAACACAGCCAAGGGTGAGTGGGTCCGTTTTGTGTGCACGCGTGGTAATTTTGTACGTCTAGTAGACATTTGGACACTTTTTTCTGATCACTGTTAGCAATGATCAATGTACGTTAGAATTTTGAGTCTTTTACAGTCATTTGTAGTTATTTTTACTCCTCTCCGATTATCTGTTCATGGCAAAACCTAGTAAATAGTTCTCTTTTTAATAGAGTTGTTCCTTTATCGACTAAGTCGATAGTTTCTCAAAATTCAAAATATCTTTATTCCCATCAAACAAAGTTACTTGCATTAGCAGTCAACATTAAAAATAGCTCAATACATTATAAAACCTATAATACAAATATTAGGTCTACAATTTTATTAAAACCAAACATATTTCTTATTAAAATAATCCTTAACGGTATAAAAACAGTGTTTAAGTAAAAATCTTTTTACGTTGGTTTTGAAGATAACCACATTACATTCTTGTTTCAGAGTAATTGGAAGGTTATTTAATATTTTAATACAACTATAAGTTGTAATTTATTAATGGTTTTTGAAAAAATTTGATTTGTGTGGAGGTGTATTGTAATTGGTTTTGTTCCTGGTTATACTGGTTATACTGAAGGTGGTAGAAATTCTATGAAAATGTGTTGGTTCTTTTTCAGAAAAATAAGTGACTCCAAAATGTAAGTAGATGGAAAGGTGAGTATATGATAAGCCTTGAAGTAGGATGTACTTCTGTTTTTCCGTTTCCTGCAATTATTCTCACAGCACGTTTTTGAAGAATGAAAAGAGTCTTTCAGATCCCCAAATCACAACTGCATATTCAAGAAATGGATAGATGAGGGCATAATATGCTGAAAGAAGAATCTCAATACTGGAGAAAGTGGACAGACGTCTTAATACAAAAACTCACAAAGTTAAAAGGCTAGCAACACGTTCTATGTGAGAATGAAATTTTAAATTCGCATCAAGGTGAAGTCCCAAAAATGTTACGTGATGTACCACAGTAATAACACTTTCACCTAAGGAAAATTGTAGATGTAATGTTTCTTTATGACCAATCGAAAATTTGAGCAGTTTAGTTTTATCAGAATTAATATACAAAAATGTTCTTGGAACCACTGCACAATATTATTCGATTCAACATAACAGTCAATTTCCAAATCTTTTCGTGCTTGATGTGATATAGCGAGTGAAGTGTCATCTGCGAAAAGACAAAGGTTACCCTTAAAAACACTTGATTTTAAGTCATTTATATATAAAATGAACAGTAGCGGGCCCAGTATGGAACCCTGAGGGACTCCAGAGATGACAAATTTCTCATCTGAATATGAGTACTGTATTTCATAAAATCTTGATCTACAAAAGATATCTTTACTATTTGCCTAACTAAGCCCAGTAAGGAAGGAGGAGAACCATTTTAGAGCAGTGCCCCTTATTCCAATGCTCTCAAGTTTCTTTAGAAGTAAGACATGATTTACCATGTCAAAGGCCTTACGGAAATCAAAGAAGATACCCGGAACATATTTCCTTTGATCCAGCTCTTTTACTATGATGTTAGTAAGAGAAAACATGGCATCAACAGTAGACTTGCCATTTAAAAAGCCAAATTGATCAGAAAATAAAATATTATGTTTATCCATAAAAAAGTCAATTTATTCAAAACTGCTTTCTCAAAAACTTTGGAGAATGAAGATGTTATCGCAATAGGTCTATAATTGTCAAGCATTTCTTTTTTCCCTTTCTTAAAAAGTGGGCTTACAACTGAGAGCTTTAGAAAATCGGGGAAAACTCCAGTTTCAAATGAGTTGTTAAGAATATTAACATGAGGATTTGCTATTAAATTTGAGCAGGATTTTAGGAGTTTAGACGACACATTATTAATTGCAGATGCCATTTCGGGCTGTAATGAATATATCAAACCAATAACTTCCGCTGCGCTTACGGGTTTTTATTAGTACTGAAAAAGGAATTTTCAAACACTTTAGGTAACTTTTTTATTGTTTCAAAGATTCCTTAGGAAGTTTCTTCATGTAAATTGAATATTCATTCAATCACCATTTCTTTATCTGGTCTGAATATTCATTTTTTAGAACTATGAAACAGAAATTATACTAAATTATAAATTTGTATGTATTGTTTTGATTAGAAATACATTCTTTATATTTTCTAGCGTTTAAGTAAAAGTGTTCAGTTGTATTCTGGTTTTAAATAAATTTAATTAAAACAATGCTATTATTTAGTTAAATTAGTTAAGTTTCATTTTCTTCATTGAGTTATAATTGACGAAGTCAAGATATTTTGCAAGACTATTGTAACATATTTAATTTATTTAGGCCTAATTGAAGAAGGAAAATAGCTGTAGTTTTTTCTTCTTTTTGGAGAATACGTTACAGTTTAAACATGGATTCAATAAAAATTTACATCAAACTAATGTTCAAACGTACAAATGAATTTTAGGTGCCATTCTAAAGTAGACGTACTGTAATATATACGTCTCGTTGTTACTTTTTTAAATTTCTTTTCATTTCTAATAAGCATTTTTATACTTGCTTGTACAACTGTACATAAAATATTTGATAAAAACATTATTTTATTCATTATAAATTTTCATCATGCATACATACATGATATAATCAAAATAAACATACATATTTCAACGAAACCTTTTGAAAATATATTCAAGTGGAAAAGTTATGATATATATTAAGATTAAAACCAATTAAGATTTAAAATGTTTTTCCCTATCCAATTACAATTTAAAATCTTCGTTTGTGTGTTTGAATCAGAATTTTTTATTTAGTTTAAATAATATATGTATATATGTCATATCACCATATACTAAGAAATCTCAAATGAACAATACGTATAGAAGAATCATGCTGCCAAAACATAAACTGCACTTGTTATTGTATATTTTTATTTATAGGTGGGCTTCTCTTAAATTAGAAAGAAATGGTAAGTGTCCAAGTTGAATGGAGTGTTTATCACGGTGATAACATGTTCATTGTTTTGAGCATATAATAACTTACAGTTTTATTTGCAACAATTTTTAATACTAATCATCTGTATTAAGAACAATGATCCCATTTATGCCTATTACTTATGGACGTGTAAAAAGTCCTTTAATCACACGTACAAACAGATTGAACATTTCTGATATGGATAAAGTGTGTAGTTTATAGTGATGTACTCGTACATATTACAAGGATATTTCTCCATATTGTGTTTACAGTGGATCTACTCGATATAGGAAGAAAGTAATGCAATATTTCTCTCTCCTCTTACACCAAGTACGTTGTCTGAAACTTTCTGAAATATACATAATGTATTATCACTAGAAAAGTGCAACGATATTAAAGTAATCAAATAAAATTTCAGAGGTAATATTAGTTGCACATGTAAGATATTTTTATTTGTTTGCTATATCATCAAACATCAAGAAGGATATTAGATCTTCCTAATTATACTTTAGGAAATATACACGATAGAATTCAATGCAGGTTTAGTCACTAATAAAGTAAATTAACGACTAAAACTTACAATACGATTCTTTAAATAATAAGTTAATCACACGTGCTGTAAATTAAAATAATTAACACGCTGCAACTTTGTATTACGACACTTATAGAGGGCCTTTGGTTCAATATTTCCTCCGCATTTCCAATCAAATATTTCATTTACCTATCATAAACGACTAGTCTTTTCTACCCTTCGATAGTGGACACTGTGTGGCTTAACATAAATTTACATTAAATATTGCATTACATATGTTTATTATTGTGTATTGTGTACATTTATTTAGCCAACTATACAGTAATTGAAACAAAATATAAAAATGGATTTTATATATAGTAGAAAACTCTATTTACTTTTTTTACTGTTTCGTTTGATCGATGCCAGTTATATATGTAAACAATTAGAGCGGTGACTTTTATTGGAATGTATATCCGGTGGAACCAATGTTGTTTTATGGAGTTTAATTGTATTTCAGTTAAATTACTTGCAGGCATTATTTATTTGTTTACTTCCTAAATAACAAGAGATATTTATTAATTAAAGTGTTAGCTTGATAAAAACTATGTGCATTGGCCATGGTCAAATATAGAATGAAGAGTAAGGTAGCAACTGTTTCATAAATAATCAAAGTCATGAAGGATCTCATGTTGTTTGGTAATTTCTATAATATGTTACGCAGAAACATAATCAACTAAAATAATGCATAGCAATAAAAAATATTACGTAGAGGGTCGAATTTGTTGGGCTTTATTTGGTACAGTTTTTTAATTATACGTATTTTGTGCTTTCTTATTATACAGTACAAGTAAACGTCACACAACACAAATTTATTACAAAATAAGCACAAAATGCACAAATATATTACAATACAAAAACAAAATTCACAAATATTATAGTGATCGATTTCGGTCAACCACGCTCACCTTCCTCAGACCAGAGGGATTCACAAAAAGATCGATGACCATAATATTTGTGTATTTTATACTTGTACTGTATATGTACCAACACGTATTATGGTAATCAAAAAGCTATTCTTATTATATTATTGATTCCTTGCAAAAAGTTATAAAATTAAAGTTTATAGTCATAATATAGCCTTTTGCATAACTCAATAACTAGAATTAAACGTATAGTCGTTATAAGGAGTGTGTTTTATTAAATTTTGGACCAATTTAGAATTTTAATATGGATTTATGTTTATTAATGTTTTCTTAATACTTACTTTATGATTTAGCAAATGTTAATCCAAATAAATTGCCTAAAAAGCTTAAACTTACAGTGATACTGTGTGAGAGTTTTTTTTTTAAGGTTGCATATTTTGTGACACTGATCAAATCAAACACTGACAAATTGTTTGAGATATCTCCTTTGGTCACTTTGCGTAACTTAACTTGATAATGGATTTTTTGCACTCTCTTTGATATCATTATGTAAATATGTTTCTTAATATTGCTTATATTTTATTTTAATGATGTATGATCGTTTAACTTTTATATTCTTAACCCAAGCCATATTTCATTTATTAGTATTGAAATATGAGTCCAAATACTGTGTAAGTAACTTTTCCTAATGAAACTTTGCCTAAAGTGTTGTTCCAAGAATGAACAACTACCAAAAAGAGGTGCGAACCACTTCTGTCAGTTGTCGGACGGAAAAGTGGCAGGCGTGAAGCAGATTTAAATTGATGGCCACCATTCACAGCATTTCCTCAAACTGTTATGTAAAAGAAAATATTTATAAATTGAAATAAGAATGCTCCTCCTTATTAATTTTTAGGTTGTTATAAGAAAAAAACTAAAACCTAATAGTAACCACATTATAAAATTAAAGATTTTCTTACTAAACTTATATTTCATATTGAAAGTATTGTTTGAACAATTTATAATGTACGTACTTTTAGTTTTAACAGTACAATTATGACTGAATTACGCTTATATCTGCAAAAATAAGTACGAAAATCTTGTTTAAATGTTATAAGACCCTATTTATGTTTCTATTTTTCTAACTTCAAATGTATACCAATTTTAAAATTTACGCACAGTTTTATTACAAAAGACTGTTATCATCAAAACTGCATTGTTCATATAAAATTATCTACTATATCATAGGCATATACCGAAATGGTAGAAAAACAACAGCTTAGTAAAATAAAAAAGACAAATTGGTAAATAATTATTACTATAGTATTATAACATTGAGAAACTATTTTATATACACAAAAGTTATATACAAAAATCTATAGAAAGTTACACTAATATTTTAAATTGTATAAATAGTCAAAAAAAATATTCAAGCTTATAAGACACTATAGGGATGAATAAATATAGATTAAAGCAAAACCTAGCATTATCTTATTCATAGCTTTTGACTGGAGGCCTTTGACGATATCGCAAGGTAACGGCTTCAAGTGAAATGTAGCGTGGCTGTTCCTTGGATGGGTGAACGTTGAGGGATTCTGTCCTTGCACGCTGCCCACCCGTCTGGTCATTGGTGGTTGTTTGGGAGTCCCTTTAAGCCTTTAGTCCCCATGTAAATAACAGTTTCTGGAAGTTATGGTGTAGCACATTTTCTAAAAATAACATGTTTTCTGAAAGCGTACCAATCATATAACCACGCAGATCCAGATACTTTAAAGTGGGTTATAATTAATCTATTACTATTATTCCTTAATTTAATTCATATTTTTACAAATATGAATTAAATTATATATTGAACTGTATATTGAACTGTATTACAGCTTACGACTATGGTCCATTTATGGGCGCTCCTGCGGCAAGTGTTGGAACTACGAGGGCCTCAGAAAGCTATGACCAATTTACATGATAATATTAGTCAGTAAATATTTCGAACACCCTAAATCCTTGTAGGATTTTCAAGTTTACGTTCTTTATCTACGCCAGTTTTCTTTAAAGAGTCAACATTTTTGTTGTTGCACCATGTAATGTCTTTTTTACTTAAAATAAGAACAATTGTAATTCACTACTTAGCTATGAACTTTTTGGAAGTATAGGTACCTAATCTCAACCATGGTCTAGATGGGGGTTACTACAAATAATTAGTTATTTTTCCCTTAGTATTTTAACTCTGGTAACTTAGAATAGGAGAACATAGTTAGGTTTTGGTTCTACTGTATATAGCAGTTTTAATTGCTACAATGTGGGTTGTAAAAGGTTAATTTTAAAAATTCAAAACATCAACATATGCTCTGGGTTCCTACTATACAATTTTCAACAGATTATGAGTTTATGAGTGGGAGTAAGAAAATACAATACAATTCCAGATTATGCTAAATACACAAAGGTATCAGCTCAAGGAATTACACATTAAAGGGGTCATTCTACCCCTTTGGAGTAGATTTATATAACTACATTTAAAGAATATACTCACACTGAAACATTTCATTTTCGGTACGTATTGAGTGTTTTTTTCTTATAATATATACAATAATGCAGTTATCATTTCGTTAAATAACTTATAGTTTGTAAATTATTGCATAGTTGAGACTTTTTTATTACATAAAATTTGTGTTTAAAAATAAAAAAACTTAAAAAATTTCTTAAAAGTCATCTTATAGTTTGTCAAATATAGCATGTCTTTTAAATTTTTACTCGGTACAAAATAAACACGACCAGTAAAATAAGAATGTTTACCTTATTTTACTTATAAGCAAAAGGAGTAAACCTTAACAATGTAACGTAACGTGGCAACTCAATAATAAACTCAACAAACAGTCAAGAATGAAACAGATAAAAAAGTTAAAACAAATTAACTGTTTCTTCAATGTTGATGACAAGCGCCTAACATGAAGACGCAATATGAGTTTCCAAAATAGAGGCAATTTAAACTATAAATAGAAGGGGTTGGCATGTTAGCCTTTGTTTTATGTGTGATATGATACTTATACGTATTCATCCCTCTCTCCCACCCATATACGTACATTGATGTTGGACCTTCCTCCCAGCCAAACAATTACTGTGGGGTTGACACTCCCACCCAACCCTTATGTGTCCTGTGGTGTTGGCCCTCCCTTCCAGCCACCAAGTACTGTGGGATTGACACTCCCACCCAACCCTTATGTGTCATGTAGTGTTCGCCCTCCCTTCCAGCCATACAAGTACTGTGCTGTTAACACTCCCACCCAACCCTTATGTGTCCTGTGGTGCTGGCCCTCACTTCCACCCATACACGTCCTATGGTATTAACCCTAGCTGTCAACCATATACGCCCTATAGTGCTGGCCCTCCATCCTAACCATACACATTCTATGGTGTTAGCCCTCCCTATCACCTATACACTTACTGTAGTGTTGGCCCTCCTTTCAACCCACACATGTACTGCGGGGCTGCTCACTCCCACCCAAACACGTCCTGTGGTATTAACCCTACCTGCGAACCATATCTGTCGTTTGGTGTTGGCCCTCCCTCCTACCAATACACATTCTATGTTGTTAGCCCTCCCTACCACCCATACACTTACTGTGGTGTTGACCCTCCCTTCCACCCATACACGTACTGTAGTGTTGGCCCTCTCTCACACCCATGCACGTACTGTGCTGTTGAAACTCCCACCCAAACCTTATATGTCCTATGGTGTTGGCCCTCACTCCCACCCATACACGTACTGTAGTGTTGACCCTCCCTTCCACCCATACACGTACTGTAGTGTTGGCCCTCTCTCACAACCATGCACGTACTGTGCTGTTGAAACTCCCACCCAACCCTTATATGTCCTGTGGTGTTGGCCCTCACTCCCACCCATACACGTACTGTAGTGTTATCCCTCCCTCTCAGCCATTCACATACTGTGGTGTTGGCCGTACCACCTATCTATACACGTACAGTGATTTTGTTCCTCCCTCCCACCCATACACGTACTGTAGTGTTGCCCCTCCCTCCCACCATTCACATACTGTGGTGTTGGCCGTACCACCTATCTATACACGTACAGTGATTTTGTTCCTCCCTCCCATCCATACACGTACTGTAGTGTTGCCCCTCCCTCCCACCATTCACATACTGTGGTGTTGGCCGTACCACCTATCTATACACGTACAGTGATTTTGTTCCTCCCTCCAACCCATACACGTACTGTAGTGTTGCCCCTCCCTCCCACCATTCACATACTGTGGTGTTGGCCCTTCTTTCCAACCATACATGTACTGTGCTATCGTCCCTCTCTTCCATTAATACACGTACACTCTTGCATTTTCTTTGAATTGATAGAGAAACTTATATTTCAAATATGGTAATAGCGTGAATAGCAAAACTATAAATTATACGCATTCAGTTTATTTGACTAGCATGGTCTATAGTACTGTATAATATAAGTAAGTATTATATAAATAAACCGAACAATGAGTAATTATTACATGGAGATCTACGAGCAATTAATTAATGGTTCTACGATTTAAAAGTACAGGGAAATGATTTTTAATCTTCTGTGACATGGAATAAAGATATTGAGTCAGGACAAGTTTTGACAAATGTTAATAGTTGTCTAAATAAATAAATAATTTAAAATAAATATCAAACCATTTCATACTGTTACAATATCTAAAAAACTAATCTAAAACAACTAAAGGAATAAATCTTAACAATGTAACGTAATGTGGCAACTCAATAGTAAAATCAACAAACAGTCAAGAGTGAAACAAATAAAAAAAGTTAAAACAAAACAAACAAACTGTTTCTTCAATGTTGATGATAAGCGCCCAACATGAAGATGCAATATGAGTTTCAAAAATAGAGGCAATTAAAACCCGGGGTTGACGTAGGTTTTATTCATATATAATATGTTATAATAGCATACACATTCAGTAGATAAATGGATAACACCTCCCCCGGTAACTGACAGCAATCTCAGCTCTAATGGGAAGTGGGTTTACTGCTGCGTCACGAGATGTCATTTGACATTTTTGACATGTTTACATCTAGTAGTAAAACTACTGCGTTGATTTTTTTGTCAAAATACATGGAAGTGACCTCTTCAATGAACTAAATTTTAGCTACTGAACAAAGGTATTTACAATATATATTTGAAGTAAATAGATAAGTTTATAGTAAGCTTCTATCAAATGATCCCTAATCCTGCTTGATATGACTGCAAGCCAACAAAGTTTAAAATCAAACAAAAATGTTAATGTTTTTATGATTTTTTAAAGAAATGTTCTAAAGTGCCTAGAATTTTATCACAAGTTTAACATAATAATAGATTTTCAATGGCCGACTTCAGCATGTTATATCTACACCTGTAAATAGCCCAGTCAATGAAGACTAAATTTCGGCTGATGTCGGGAATGATTAGTAAAAATCTGAAATTTTTTCAGTTATTACTACGCTATAGGGGGAGTATTTTCTCAAAAGTCCCCAACCCTACCCCTCTTGCTAACCCCCCCCCCCACTCCCCTAAATGTGTAAAAGTGCAGACCCGTACTCTAAGGCCATTATTTTAGCTCAGGAAACTTGCACACTCGTGGAAGTAGTGTTTTTATTTTCCTCATAACATTCTCTTTCATATATGTACAAACAATTTTATCTAAAATCAATAGATTCGTTGCTATTTAACAAAATATCTGAAAATCTTGATTTTATAATTATATAAAAGAAGTATTTGTGCTTATTAATAAAAAATATTAACATTTTAACAAACCCACTTATTTAATAACTTTGCGCATTTTATAAGCTTTAAATTTACATAGTTGTTAAAACATTAGTATGAGAGGGAGTGAGTTAAGGCAGATTTTAGTAGCAAGATTAAAAGCTTGCAAGTTCAATATTCGAGGGGGTGTGGAGGGGTAAGCAAGAGGGGTAGGGGAAGGAACTTTTCAGAAAATAGTGTTTATAGTATGGTCTACCATCCCTGAAAAATTCAGCTTTTTACTAATTATTCTCGACATTAAACCTTTATTGAATGGACTAAAAAGGCAAATACCACTGACTCACTGACTCATCACTGTAACTAAAAAGGTACTAAGCCTAGGAGGCTGAAATTTTGTAGAGTCAAAGGTCTTATGTTGTATATGTGCAATAAGAAAAGATTTTGAAATAAGAAAAAAAATTCCTTTCCGACCTCAGGACTCTATCCTGCTAGCCTTCAAAATTCCCATGGTATTCTTATGGAGGTTGGTATCAATTAATTGATTGATTTTTTTTTATTAACAGCTGTTAAATAAAAACAGATTGAATAAAATTGTGGTAGGCTACACTTTTAAATTTAAAATTAATTGAGTACATAAGTAAATTATACACAATATCAGCTATTCTAATTGGACATTAGATAAATAGTTATTTCAAAGTATTTAGTAAGATTTTTTTAATGTTCTTGAATTTGTTAGAATGTTTACTTATATTTCAATAGCAATAAATATAATTTGCTTAAACATTTTATTTGTTCTAAATTTAGTGCGATTCAATCATATTAGTTTACTGGTAAATATAATTTTTTAAGCATTTGTAATATGAGCTCCTATTTTATTACGAAATACATTAACATTAATATGGAAATAAAATATCTTTTTAATTTTATAGACGCATTTTACAAAACTACGGAGTAGTTTTGAACGTACTGAGTACACTCTTGGACTTTGTCTCTTTGAGAGAAAAGGGACAGTGGAAATGACAACGGAGTAAACAACATCATTTCAGAAAATTTCATTAGCTAGATGGCAAGAAGTTTAAATGAAAAAGTTGTATTTAACCTCCCATCAACTACTTGGTGCTGAATTAAACTGTCTAAATTTTTATTTAAATATAGACCTATGTTATAATATAAAAGTAATTGAAATTCCTAATATTGCCCAAATACGTTATTCCTAGAGTTATAATTTTGAATAAATCTCTGAGTTAATTAAAGTAGATATGACCACTACTTTTTGTTTTCTAATAAATAAAGCTCCAACAATAAGAAGAACTAAATTGCTTGGCGGGACTCTCCTGCTTAGCATTTCCTGAGGCCTCTTAACGCAGACAAGACACATTATGGGAGTTAAAGTAAAATCCCTATTTTTAGAATATTATTTTCATTCTGAATAGGTTAAATAACAGCCCCTTGAAACCAGGCAAGTTATTAAGCAATTTACGGTAAAACAATATAAGAAATATGTTAACACTAATTATATTATCAGTATAATAACTTAATTCTGAACTCTTTATTATTGTGGTAATCTTATCAGTATATTTTCATTTACTTAAAAAATCTATAAGATATCCAAAATATATTACAAAGACTTAGTTGAGTTAGTGTAATCACAGTAATATCAATATAGTATCTAGCACTTACTGGTTCTCCAACTTACCACATTTTATAAGCTCCCCCCACACTGAAGGAGAAAAGGAAGGATTTCTCTGTGGACCACTCTGGACTGATAAACGTAAACGTGGTTTTCTAAAATCGACACCCATAATATTTTGAACATTTTTCATTTTTAATAAATTAGTTTTATGTGACATTCACCTGTTTCGCTTTTGTTATTATGATGAACGATTATTATTAGTAGTTTATTAATTAATGTTTATAATGGAACACATTATATAGGTATACATATATGAGTTTTGTACTATTATATTAATATTTTTCAGTATCATGTACACATTCTAAATTAAATAGTGTTCCATAGTTAAATAGAAGCCTCTAGAAAGTGTATAGTAAAGTAAAATATTATTTATAGAATATCTTTAACATATTTCTGCATAATTTGCTGTGCGATGTACATTTCAACTTCTACGAAGTCATCTTCAGGTACATGTATTCACTCTTAAAAAAATAGCTGCTTTTAAATCGATGATCTTTAGAATCTTTAAAGTACCATTAAAAACTGAAGATTTTAATGAAGAAGTACAAATCATAAAGTATATTGCTCAATCAAATGGCTACAATCCTAGTATGATTGATACAATGGTAAACAACTTTAAGAATTATGAAAATAAAAGAAAAGAAAACAACAATATAAAATACATTTCATCAGAATATATTGGAAAACATAACCACAAAATCAACAAACCCTTTGTCAACATTAGATTTCAAACAACATTTAAAACTACCAACAAATAAAAAAATAAAACAAATATTATTAAAATAAAAAAAATGATAAAAATTATAAAAAATATTGCAATGATAAAAAATTAAATGAATAAAAACAAACAATCTTCAAATTTTATAATAGTGGCATTTACAAATTAAACTAAAATGATTGTCAAAGTCACTATATGGACTAACTAGACGTTCTTCAAGACAAGATCCGATGAACATATTAAAGCATTAAGAACGTCACATCATTCAAAATATGAAGAACATCTTAATAATTCAGACCACTCTTACAAACATGTAGAAAAAAATCTTGAAATGTTACATACTTGTAAGAAAAATAATTTAATGTCGATCTTAGAACGTCTCGAAATGTATATAATTGTAAGGAACAATCAAAATTTCTATTAAATGACAAAGACACAAATTCTACAAATGTATTTTTTGAAAGATTATTAAACTTTAAAAATTCTACCAAAAAATATTAATACTTACAGTACTATCAATACAATAGCTGTTAATAATTTGGATATCATAATTGGTTTATTTATATTGTTTTAGAACCTTGCATACATGTACCTGAAGATAACTTCATAGAAGTTGAAATGTAAATCGTACAGGAAATTATGAAGAAATGTGTTTAAGGTATTCTATTATTAATATTTTATTTTAAATGGTCTTTTTGAAGTCCTGCATATATCCTCAAATACTGTCTAGGATTAAGTGGATTAGATATTATAAAAGTCAGAATTGTATTTACATAGATATATCTTATTAGACTTTCTTGTTAATGAACTAAGTAACTTAATAAAAATATTTACACTTGTTAATACAATTTAACTGTAAATAATTGTTTGATTGTTTTTGTCAAAATTTAATTTTCTGTTAAGAAAACAATTAATTTAAAATACATTTCACCCATGAGTGTACTGATTTAATTTATTAAATTTATAATTTTTTATATTCAACCTTTTTTTATTTCTGTAGTCATATTCTTGAATAATATAAATCTGTTAATATCAATGAATTAGTAGATAATTCACTATAACAAGTAAATGAAAATGTTACCTAAGTAATTCTGAGATTTTCAAATATATTTTCCTAGTTCACAATTCAGAGCATTCACTGAAAGGAAACAAGTTGTACTAATGGTGTGTTTGAGTCAACCAATTGTTTCCTGCCCTCTAAGTATCTTATCAATTATGTTTTAACTAAATCAACCACTCCTATCGAATAAAACTTTTTTTAGTTATATTTTATGTCTGGTAACATGCAATAGAAAAATATAATAGAACATATCAGTATTGATTAGGTATAGCGAGATGGATGTAGTCAGATTTCCTGCTCTATATTGTCAGTTAAAATTTTAAAAAGTAGGCTTATTTTACTAGGTGAAGTTAAAGCTAAGAATCCCTGAGGATCAATAATTAAAAAATAAATTCAAAAAAAAAAAAAACCAGTGGCCAGGTTGTTGGGCTTCGTACATGGATTTGATCCCTCACCGGTCATCTATCCAAGGAACAGCCTCGCTCAATGTTACTTAATGACGTTTTGTTACGATAACGTCAGAACCCTTCAGTAAACGTTAATTCATCTTTTCCGTTCACTTATTGGATTCACTACCACTACTTTTTTTCCGTTTTTTCACTACCACTTGATAAATACTCTATTACTCTGAAAACTGTTCCCCACACATTTTTATGTTTAATGTGTTATTCCTTATCCGCTAGGAATCCACCGGCATCATTGGCCTTATCTTATCACTTTCCAGGAACTTACACTCGGATAGTGCATTCAGCGGTAAGTCAATCGTTGGGTTTGCGAGTTTGTGATCAACTTTAGTAGCCACCTAACATAACCTGACCTAATCTAACCTAACTGTAATTGCGGAAAAAGAAGTAGTGGTAGTGAATTATTGAAAAAGGTCCACACAATTTCATTATTTTATACTCAATCAGTAAAATCATTGTGGAAAACGTTAATTTTCTTTTATAAATACAATATTACTGCAAGTTAAATTATTCAAAAACATAAGTAAGTATAGTGGGTTTGTGTTCACTATTCATGAAGTAGAATTATCAATTAGTATTGAAGTAGTATAAATAACAACTAGTTTTTTAGATAATTTATAAAACTTCTTTAACTTCTTTCTTCTGAGAAATTGTAAAAGAATTTTTTAAATTATAATATATAAAGCCTTCTGAGTAGATAAAATTTCGTTGTTTGGAAAACAACTCAATTTTTAATATGATCAATCGAAATTCGTAGTAAATATTAGTTTACTTTGGTTAGCATATTTTTTAGTGTTGGCCAAAGTATTGTAGTAATAATTATAATTAATCAGATACTGTAAATCACTGAACTGCTAATCACTATATATCTCAAAGGATGAACAGCAGAGCATAGACAAGTTGGCTTGGTATAACTTCCAGAGTGATTGTCATCGGTTGGCAATACTACTTAGAATATTGGCAATAAAACTTCATTTTAGGAGCAGAAATAGATATTGCAAATATCTACAATAATAAAACTAGTAAATCAATATTTATTAAAATAGATATGAAACTAGTGTTTCTAACTTGAGAGATAATTTTAACAAAAAACTATTCGTTGTGCAAATAATTAAGTAAGTAAAAACACTTAAAAAATAGTTGCAGTAAACTATATTGGAAAGGGCTTGGCCTATTAAAGTTGCTTTATAATAAATTCTAGTTCAGGTGTTAATCTTTTTTTATTTGGAGTGAATGAAGAAATTTCAAAATTATTAGAACTTAAAAGGAGGGGCTATCTCCAAAGTACATTATCAAAAGTCTCACATAAAATATTTACATTATGGTGGTGTGTATGTATATAATTGGAGTTTTAACTTAAAAAACTGATGTGAGATAAAATATTCTTGAAGTAAATAATTAGTTTATTTTAAATATTGGAGAATGTAACATCTGTACAAAATATATAAGGTGATTGTAAAATATATTAAACTTAAAGTTAATTATAAAATCACTATATAAAATACTAAAATATAACGCTTTTGAAAATACTGGATAAAATACAATCTGGGTAATGCATCAAAATGTCTCTATGGACCCCGTTTGCAAGTTAGCCCCCATATCAATGTTGAGTGTAAACTAGAGGTACTATTTTAAGGAACGAATTTAATTTAAATATAAGTTTTAATGACTAGTTTCCAGAAAGATACCAACTGACTTATTCCATTTTTTCTGTAAGCTTGGATGGGAAATATTTACAGGCTTTATAATATACATCTAACAAATAGTCATTTAGTTTTCATTAGTACCACCGTACGTGCATAGGTGGGCGGGTGGGTTAGTACCACCGTACGTGTATAGGTGGGCGGGTGGGTTAGTACCACCGTACGTGTATAGGTTAGTATACTGAATAGTAATATCATTCAGACTATTTGTCCATGTCGTTATATAAAATGGTTGATAGGTCTTCCGCAATACGTACCTGCGATGGTGGGGGTAGGTCAAACGATATCTACACATATCTGCCTCTCGTTATATGAAATGGTTGATAGGTCTTCCGCAATACATAGCTGCAGTGGTGGGGTAGGTCAAACGATTTCTACACATATCTGCCTCTCGTTATATGAAATGGTTGATAGGTCTTCCGCAATACATAGCTGCAGTGGTGGGGTAGGTCAAACGATATCTACACATATCTGCCTCTCGTTATATGAAATGGTTGATAGGTCTTCCGCAATACATAGCTGCAGTGGTGGGGTAGGTCAAACGATTTCTACACATATCTGCCTCTCGTTATATGAAATGGTTGATAGGTCTTCCGCAATACGTAGCTGCAGTGGTGGAGGTAGGTCAAACGATATCTACACATATCTGCCTCTCGTTATATGAAATGGTTGATAGGTCTTCCACAATACGTAGCTGCAGTGGTGGAGGTAGGTCAAACGATATCTACACATATCTGCCTCTCGTTATATGAAATGGTTGATAGGTCTTCCGCAATACATAGCTGCAGTGGTGGGGGTAGGTCAAACGATTTCTACACATATCTGCCTCTCGTTATATGAAATGGTTGATAGGTCTTCCGCAATACGTAGCTGCAGTGGTGGAGGTAGGTCAAACGATTTCTACACATATCTGCCTCTTGTTATATGAAGTGGTTGATAGGTCTTCCGCAATACGTAGCTGCAGTGGTGGAGGTAGGTCAAACGATATCTACACATATCTGCCTCTCGTTATATGAAATGGTTGATAGGTCTTCCGCAATACATAGCTGCAGTGGTAGGGGTAGGTCAAACGATTTCTACACATATCTGCCTCTCGTTATATGAAGTGGTTGATAGGTCTTCCACAATACATAGCTGCAGTGGTAGGGGTAGGTCAAACGATTTCTACACATATCTGCCTCTCGTTATATGAAGTGGTTGATAGGTCTTCCACAATACGTAGCTGCAGTGGTGGAGGTAGGTCAAACGATTTCTACACATATCTGCTTCTCGTTATATGAAATGGTTGATAGGTCTTCCACAATACGTAGCTGCAGTGGTGGGGGTAGGTCAAACGATTTCTACACATATCTGCCTCTCGTTATATGAAATGGTTGATAGGTCTTCCGCAATACATAGCTGCAGTGGTAGGGGTAGGTCAAACGATTTCTACACATATCTGCCTCTCGTTATATGAAGTGGTTGATAGGTCTTCCACAATACGTAGCTGCAGTGGTAGGGGTAGGTCAAACGATTTCTACACATATCTGCCTCTCGTTATATGAAGTGGTTGATAGGTCTTCCGCAATACGTACCTGCAGTGGTAGGGGTAGGTCAAACGATTTCTACACATATCTGCCTCTCGTTATATGAAATGGTTGATAGGTCTTCCGCAATACGTAGCTGCAGTGGTAGGGGTAGGTCAAACGATTTCTACACATATCTGCCTCTCGTTATATGAAGTGGTTGATAGGTCTTCCACAATACGTAGCTGCAGTGGTAGGGGTAGGTCAAACGATTTCTACACATATCTGCTTCTCGTTATATGAAATGGTTGATAGGTCTTCCACAATACGTAGCTGCAGTGGTAGGGGTAGGTCAAACGATTTCTACACATATCTGCTTCTCGTTATATGAAATGGTTGATAGGTCTTCCACAATACGTAGCTGCAGTGGTAGAGGTAGGTCAAAGGATTTCTACACATATCTGCTTCTCGTTATATGAAATGGTTGATAGGTCTTCCACAATACATAGCTGCAGTGGTAGGGGTAGGTCAAACGATTTCTACACATATCTGCCTCTCGTTATATGAAGTGGTTGATAGGTCTTCCGCAATACGTATCTGCAGTGGTAGGGGTAGGTCAAACACTTTCTACAAATATCTGCCTCTCGTTATATGAAGTGGTTGATAGGTCTTCCACAATACATAGCTGCAGTGGTAGGGGTAGGTCAAACGATTTCTACACATATCTGCCTCTCGTTATATGAAGTGGTTGATAGGTCTTCCACAATACGTAGCTGCAGTGGTGGAGGTAGGTCAAACGATTTCTACACATATCTGCCTCTTGTTATATGAAATGGTTGATAGGTCTTCCACAATACGTAGCTGCAGTGGTGGAGGTAGGTCAAACGATTTCTACACATATCTGCCTCTTGTTATATGAAATGGTTGATAGGTCTTCCACAATACATAGCTGCAGTGGTAGGGGTAGGTCAAACGATATCTACACATATCTGCCTCTTGTTATATGAAGTGGTTGATAGGTCTTCCACAATACGTAGCTGCAGTGGTAGGGGTAGGTCAAACGATTTCTACACATATCTGCTTCTCGTTATATGAAATGGTTGATAGGTCTTCCGCAATACATAGCTGCAGTGGTAGGGGTAGGTCAAACGATTTCTACACATATCTGCTTCTCGTTATATGAAATGGTTGATAGGTCTTCCGCAATACGTAGCTGCAGTGGTAGGGGTAGGTCAAACGATTTCTACACATATCTGCCTCTCGTTATATGAAGTGGTTGATAGGTCTTCCACAATACATAGCTGCAGTGGTAGGGGTAGGTCAAACGATTTCTACACATATCTGCCTCTCGTTATATGAAGTGGTTGATAGGTCTTCCACAATACATAGCTGCAGTGGTAGGGGTAGGTCAAACGATTTCTACACATATCTGCCTCTCGTTATATGAAGTGGTTGATAGGTCTTCCACAATACATAGCTGCAGTGGTAGGGGTAGGTCAAACGATTTCTACACATATCTGCCTCTCGTTATATGAAAGTGGTTGATAGGTCTTCCGCAATACATAGCTGCAGTGGTAGGGGTAGGTCAAACGATTTCTACACATATCTGCTTCTCGTTATATGAAGTGGTTGATAGGTCTTTCGCAATACATAGCTGCAGTGGTAGGGGTAGGTCAAACGATTTCTACACATATCTGCTTCTCGTTATATGAAATGGTTGATAGGTCTTTCGCAATACATAGCTGCAGTGGTGGAGGTAGGTCAAACGATATCTACACATATCTGCCTCTCGTTATATGAAATGGTTGATAGGTCTTCCACAATACGTAGCTGCAGTGGTGGGGGTAGGTCAAACGATTTCTACACATATCTGCCTCTCGTTATATGAAATGGTTGATAGGTCTTCCGCAATACGTAGCTGCAGTGGTAGGGGTAGGTCAAACGATTTCTACACATATCTGCTTCTCGTTATATGAAGTGGTTGATAGGTCTTCCGCAATACGTAGCTGCAGTGGTAGGGGTAGGTCAAACGATTTCTACACATATCTGCCTCTCGTTATATGAAGTGGTTGATAGGTCTTCCACAATACATAGCTGCAGTGGTAGGGGTAGGTCAAACGATTTCTACACATATCTGCCTCTCGTTATATGAAGTGGTTGATAGGTCTTCCACAATACATAGCTGCAGTGGTAGGGGTAGGTCAAACGATTTCTACACATATCTGCCTCTCGTTATATGAAGTGGTTGATAGGTCTTCCACAATACATAGCTGCAGTGGTAGGGGTAGGTCAAACGATTTCTACACATATCTGCCTCTCGTTATATGAAGTGGTTGATAGGTCTTTCGCAATACATAGCTGCAGTGGTAGGGGTAGGTCAAACGATTTCTACACATATCTGCTTCTCGTTATATGAAATGGTTGATAGGTCTTCCGCAATACGTAGCTGCAGTGGTAGGGGTAGGTCAAACGATTTCTACACATATCTGCCTCTCGTTATATGAAGTGGTTGATAGGTCTTCCACAATACATAGCTGCAGTGGTAGGGGTAGGTCAAACGATTTCTACACATATCTGCCTCTCGTTATATGAAATGGTTGATAGGTCTTCCGCAATACGTAGCTGCAGTGGTAGGGGTAGGTCAAACGATTTCTACACATATCTGCTTCTCGTTATATGAAATGGTTGATAGGTCTTCCGCAATACGTAGCTGCAGTGGTAGGGGTAGGTCAAACGATTTCTACACATATCTGCTTCTCGTTATATGAAATGGTTGATAGGTCTTCCGCAATACATAGCTGCAGTGGTGGGGGTAGGTCAAACGATTTCTACACATATCTGCTTCTCGTTATATGAAATGGTTGATAGGTCTTTCGCAATACATAGCTGCAGTGGTGGGGTAGGTCAAACGATTTCTACACATATCTGCTTCTCGTTATATGAAATGGTTGATAGGTCTTCCACAATACATAGCTGCAGTGGTGGGGTAGGTCAAACGATTTCTACACATATCTGCCTTCTCGTTATATCAAGTGGTTGATAGGTCTTCCACAATACATAGCTGCAGTGGTAGGGGTAGGTCAAACGATTTCTACACATATCTGCCTCTCGTTATATGAAGTGGTTGATAGGTCTTCCACAATACATAGCTGCAGTGGTAGGGGTAGGTCAAACGATTTCTACACATATCTGCTTCTCGTTATATGAAATGGTTGATAGGTCTTCCGCAATACATAGCTGCAGTGGTAGGGGTAGGTCAAACGATTTCTACACATATCTGCTTCTCGTTATATGAAATGGTTGCTAGGTCTTCCGCAATACGTAGCTGCAGTGGTAGGGGTAGGTCAAACGATTTCTACACATATCTGCTTCTCGTTATATGAAATGGTTGCTAGGTATTCCGCAATACGTAGCTGCAGTGGTAGGGTTAGGTCAAACGATTTCTACACATATCTGCTTCTCGTTATATGAAATGGTTGATAGGTCTTCCGCAATACGTAGCTGCAGTGGTAGGGGTAGGTCAAACGATTTCTACACATATCTGCTTCTCGTTATATGAAATGGTTGATAGGTCTTCCACAATACATAGCTGCAGTGGTAGGGGTAGGTCAAACGATTTCTACACATATCTGCTTCTCGTTATATGAAATGGTTGATAGGTCTTCCGCAATACATAGCTGCAGTGGTGGGGGTAGGTCAAACGATTTCTACACATATCTGCTTCTCGTTATATGAAATGGTTGATAGGTCTTCCGCAATACGTAGCTGCAGTGGTAGGGGTAGGTCAAACGATTTCTACACATATCTGCTTCTCGTTATATGAAATGGTTGATAGGTCTTCCGCAATACATAGCTGCAGTGGTGGGGGTAGGTCAAACGATTTCTACACATATCTGCTTCTCGTTATATGAAATGGTTGATAGGTCTTCCACAATACATAGCTGCAGTGGTAGGGGTAGGTCAAACGATTTCTACACATATCTGCTTCTCGTTATATGAAGTGGTTGATAGGTCTTCCACAATACATAGCTGCAGTGGTAGGGGTAGGTCAAACGATTTCTACACATATCTGCTTCTCGTTATATGAAATGGTTGATAGGTCTTCCGCAATACGTAGCTGCAGTGGTGGGAGTAGGTCAAACGATTTCTACACATATCTGCCTCTCGTTATAATCATTATTTTTTCATTGCGAAAAGGCATTCTAAGTTACCAATTTCATAGGCTCTAGCAGCCATTTTGCATCTATCTAAGAACTATGATGAGAAAGTAGTCTTGACCTTACAATTCCGACGTTATTACAAGAGGAAACAGTGACAACATCGATCGTCGCTGTACCTTGAAAGGGTGACCGGTGAGCAATTCCGTTTTCCGTGCAGCCCACATTCACGGTCACAAGATGTGCTTTGGAGCTCACCTTTATTTCATTACTACCCAGATTAACTTTTATAGGTAGCTTTTTAACCCCATCTTCCCATGGTAAAAGTAAGACTTACATTAATGGGATAACAAACAGAAATATATGTCCCCCCACTGTTGTTACATAATCATATTGCTTGTAGAAAAACGGTACCATAATAATTTTCTTTGTTGGCCATCTCATTCAACGTTATTAAATAAAAAAATCCTCAATAAAATCTGTACCTTTTTTGTTTAAGAGCTGACTATTTGCTATTTCTAATGTCCAATTAGTAAACGTTGATAATAGATTAGTTTAATAGTTTTTAAATATAAGAAAAAAAGTATAAAAAAAAATAAATACAAATTTATCTAGGACCTAAGTAATTCAAACTCACAATAAGATGTGAGTAAATTTTCCAGAATTTCAATAGGCATTTCTCTAATGTTCCTCATTAAGTTTCAAGAGGCATTTCTCTAATGTTCCTCATTAAGTTTCAAGAGGCATTTCTCTAATGTTCCTCATTAAGTTTCAAGAGCCTTCTCTAATGTTCCTCATTAAGTTTCAAGAGGCATTTCTCTAATGTTCCTCATTAAGTTTCAAGAGGCATTTCTCTAATGTTCCTCATTAAGTTTCAAGAGGCATTTCTCTAATGTTCCTCATTAAGTTTCAAGAGGCATTTCTCTAATGTTCCTCATTAAGTTTAAAGAGGCATTTCTCTAATGTTCCTCATTAAGTTTCAAGAGGCATTTCTCTAATGTTCCTCATTAAGTTTCTAGAGGTATTTCTCTAATGTTCCTCGTTAAGTTTCAAGAGGCATTTCTCTAATGTTCCTCATTAAGTTTCAAGAGGAATTTATCTAATGTTCCTCATTACGTTTCAAGAGGCATTTCTCTAATGTTCCTCATTAAGTTTCAAGAGGCTTTTCTCTAATAATCCTCATTAAGTTTCAATTTTTTTATCTTCTCCCAAACAGTTTGATATGCGTATTTGTAACCTTAAAAGTATTGGATTACTTTTGTATAAATTTATTCACATGGATATTGTATCGCATAATATATAATTAAATTTTATTTACCAAAACTTTTAATTTTCAAAATTATTTTGTATTCTAGTAAAAGTTTAAAAGTTTTCCTAAATTTTAAAAGTAATAAATTTAGAACAACAATCCATAAGAACATGCTTCTTGTAATCACCAGATCTATTCTACATAAATGTTTACATTTTCATTTAATGTTTCTTTCTCAGAACTGTAAATTTTAATGAAATCCAAACATAACCAGTATTTTAATACTAAATTATGGAATATTCGAATAAAAATACTCTAGAAAACTCTGTAGAGTCATTTCTTCTTTAAAATTAATCTGATCAAACTATCCTATCCTCTAGCTCGACAAATTTAGTGGGGGCCGTTCTGCTTACGGAACTAAACACAAACAGGCAACTCATGTTGAAATCCATGTACCACAGACTGTTTATGAGACCGAGTATTTAAATTACTTTGTATCTAACCAACCATATACTTTGAAAAAGAAAAACTGTAGCTTAACGTTCACTTTACTGCACGTTTTTGTTTATCACTTGTTATAGTAATTTCAGTTGAAATAGTTTATTTTATTACAAAAAAGTACTCCTAGCTCTTATTTAAAAAATCAAATAACAAGACTACAAAAGGCTCATAATTTTTATACGGTTCAAATAGGAGCAAGCCTATTTTAAACCATACATAAAATGAAGAGAGGAACCTTTTCCGTTAATAGACGGCCACTACTTAGCTTAGGATTGGTAAAGTTATGCTAGGTTTGGTTATGTTATGTTAGTTTGGTTATGTTATGTTATATTTGGTTAGGTTGGGTTTGGTTAGGTTACGTTAGTTTGGTTATGTTATGTTATATTTGGTTAGGTTAGGTTAGGTTATGTTAGGTTTGGTTATGTTATGTTAGTTTGGTTATGTTATGTTATATTTGGTTAGGTTAGGTTTGGTTAGGTTATGTTAGGTTTGGTTATGTTATGTTAGTTTGGTTATGTTATATTTGGTTAGGTTAAGTTTGGTTTGGTTAGGTTATGTTTGGTTTAGTTATGTTATGTTAGGTTTGGTTATGTTATGCTATATTTGGTTATGTTATGTTAGGTTTGGTTAGGTTATGATAGGTTTAGTTATGTTATGCTAGGTTTGGTTAAGTTATGTTAGGTTTGGTTAGGTTATGCTAGGTTTAGTTATGTTATGTTAGGTTTGGTTATGTTATGTTAGGTTTGGTTAGGTTATGCTAGGTTTAGTTATGTTATGTTAGGTTTGGTTAGGTTATGCTAGGTTTTGGTTATGTTTGGTTAGGTTTGGTTATGTTTGTTTTAGCTATGTTATGATTGTGGTAATGAATAAACGGATAATTTATGTAGAGAGTATTAAACCAACACTAAAGTCACGGTCACACTATGAGTAACTAATATCATACTTAAGTTAAGTATTTCAATCAATATAATCATAGAAATCTGTGAAGTACTTTTCTACAATATCTTCCTTACATAATGGCGTGAAACACAATTGTCATTGTACAAGGCAACATTTAAAATACAGTAATTAAAATAAGTTGAAATAGAGATGAGTCGTAATTTGTCTTGAAGTAAGCTTGTTGACATTTTAACAAATTATATGACAGAAATAATCCTCTGCAGGGTTAAGCTTCACCAACTCATTAGCTTTAATGACTAAAGGTTTCCCCCCCGGAGGTAATTTATGTCTGTGTGATTTGTTACTTCATCATACAACTAAAACTCACAACAGTTTCTATAGAAAAATAAACCTTGGACCTTATGATTAAAAGTATATAACAGTTCTATTCATCATGTCAAGAGTATGCTAAGTTAATTAATTTAATGTTTACCATTAATTATTTTTTATATTTTTGCAACATCTTTTCTTTCATTTGTTCGTTTACATTGGTATTTTCAAAGAAAATACGGGATTATCTGATTGTATTTATTTAACCAAATACTGATTCCGTTTCACTGTAGTTAAACTTTTTTGTCACATCTGACTCTAACCCACTTCATTATTTACCAATATTTTATACCAATGTCCAAAAATGTCAATTTTAAAATTAAGCCAGTAAATATCACACACAAACCAATCCTCAAAATACTAATTTTCGTGAGATATGACCTCACGAGTGGTTTCTAGGAGGTTATTCAGAACTATCAGTGGTGAACTATGGCACTGGTGGTGCAGTGCTGTAACCTAGCTAGTTGGGGACCAAGTGTTTGGGAGATTGTAGGCAATATGATCCATGCTCGGTCTTTTTAATACCGACCCGGTGTCCGCTCATTGGTTGCCATCGACGTGGATACTACTAGAGAGGTCTGAGGTGTCCATGTTGGATGGTAGTCAATGTTCAGATGTTGTGTTGGGATGAGAACTTAGTGTCATATTTGTCAGTTGGCTGAAAATCAGACCAACACTTTGTTGTTCGGATTCCACGTAAAGCTGTAGGTCCCATAGTTTCCCTGGCTATTGGGCTATTAATAAATAGTTATTTTTGAGCTAAGTCGACCTTAGATAGTAATAATGACTACACTCGTTCAGCCACACACATCATACTCTCTCATCCCTTATATTCGCTCATATCTCTACGATTGGCGTCTTAGAAATGAATAATGAATAATTATAATGAATAACTAGAAGGAATATGTCCAGCTGAGTGTTTTCATATACATCCGTAATGTAAGAATATATGGAGGGGTGGGGGTAGATATGAAACAGCACACACCAATGCCTCTACGTGCCAGAGCTCAGCCATTGATGTAAATTGAATAAAATTATGAATATCACAGCCACAGCATGTAACACCAACAACGTGTGGCTATAAAATGGGCATGAAGCTAACTTAAGATCTTTAAATAACTAGCTGACTCGACAGGCCAGTGCACACTGAATGATAAATTATCTGATAAAATATATGAAGAACAAATACCAAAGATTTTGTACCTACCCTACCACTCATATAGGTACGGTGGAAGTATATGGACTGCTATGGTCGTTTTTTAACCAGTTTATGGCACTACAGTGGGTTTGTAACAACAAACACATAAGATCAAAACATTGGCCCTCTGTGTTCTTTGATCTGTACGTTAACTTCGGAACTTATATTAATCCAGCTGACTGTAAAGGACAGTTCATAAACTCTTAGGTCTATGAATGATACATTTTAACTTTAAGGCGTCATCTACATAAAAAAAAAAAAAAACATTCCGACTTAAGTTCATTTTAGAATATATAGGCAGGATCTAATTTGTTTCTATAAACGTATAAGTAGTAATTAATAACATATTTAATAACAATTGGTTAGTATAATTTAATTTATTTTCAGTTATATCTAACAAAATAACGTTTTAAACAGTTTGCTCAATAACTTAAAGCAACTTTTCATACAATGATATGTATAAAGAAGTTAATTAAAAAAACAATTTATTTGAGAAAACTTATTTATTATAAATGATTATTTTAGTGATAAGAACATTAAATTGAGTATTTAACATGTACCAATGTATATGTACATGCAATATACTTTAGGCAATAGTTTAAGCAATATTTAATATAATAATTTTCTGCACTATGATATATAGTTATTGTATGTCTTATGACAATAAATGATTTTAATTTTTTAAGTTATTATTTGTTGTATTTTAGTAATACAACTTCCCGGCCCATTAATATTTTGTAATCACATTCTACAGTCATTAACGAACCAGTGTTATCTACACGAAGATCCAATTACTTATGTCACAGAGAAGAACTAAACAGAGTTACTTATATAATGCGTGCGTTGAATGGGTGTCAAGTTAAAGAAACTCGGGGTTATGAGTTGTTAGTACTCTAGTTGAATGATATGGTCAGTACTGTTGTCAGTTCCTCCCCTTATTCCCTCTAAATACTGAAGGATAAATGTAGTAACTACTTAATACAGTATTAGACATTTATTGAGAGTTACTCAATTTGTAATTATTACTGAGATCAACAGGAACTGAATGCTGATGCCTTAATAAAGAGACTCTATTTGTTTTTATCAGTGCAACTGTAATCTGTCAATGCCCATAAAACATTAAATTGACGAAATAGTGTATTAAGTGAAATATTTTAATGTAATGGGAGACTTCACTAAGGTGAATGAAGATGTTGATCAAAGAAACTTCTCTGGAAGTTCATTTCCATGTCAGTGAGCCAAGAATAATTACAATCAGAGGCTACAAGTTCTACGAAGAAATACAAATAACAACTCGTTATCTAACTTTGTTAATTTAATAAATCTATATTTGTGACAACTTTCTAGTTTGCAACATGAAATTCTATGAAAATTATTTGCTCAGATGTAGTATAGAGCATCTAATTAACGACCCTTAACTACTACGCATATTTTGACTGACGAAAGTACTATCGTGGTGTCAAAACCAACCCCAATTTAAAAAATAAGATTAAAAATATCAAATATATTATTTTCATAATTTAAATGATAGCAATCCTTTCTATATATTTTCTTCTTATAAATAGAACCATTATTAGATATAATTTTATACATACGAGAGTTTTTATTTTATTTTCTTTATTGTAACAAATTGTTTTGGTTAAAAGAACAGTTTACAGAATTAATAGTTTTTACCCTTAGTAAAATTATTAAAACTATATATTTTCTTTTACAACTACACCTATATTATAATAACTTATAGTATTTGGTCACATAACCACTACAGTAAAAAAAAAACAGACGTCTTCTAAATTTGGTAACTTCTTTTTTTCCAAATCACCTTTTTGGCACTCTTCAAATGTAATATTCACTTTGTTATGGATTATGCACACTACCTTTTTGCAATTTAAGCACGCAGTTGGATGTTTTCTGTGATTTCCTCTTGCTTATAGTTCACATCTTCTTCTTTTGGGTGGATTATCTTAACAAATTATAATATAAAAAAAAAAGATAAAAGTCTAACGTAACTACTATCGTGGAGTCACTACTGACCCCAGGAGCTTCCCAGCCAGATATGGAGTGACTGAACAAGAAGTCACCAAATGCACTATATGTCTCATTAGCTGAAAACATATTAGATAAAGAGATAGGACAATCCTGCAATTACAAAATATTTAAAATAAAAATAACTACACTCTGGAGTCAAAAATGACCCCAGTATAGTAGTTAAGGGTTGAAATGATACAAGCGTTGATTTTAACGAAATTTAACATTCAAACTATACTAAATATAAATTATTATGTTTAAGATTGGTTCTCGAAACTTCTTTTAACAATTTCGAGCATATTTGTACAGAATACAATTTGAATTTGACTTCCTCGATGTTCTCAATTAAGGCACCCAGTAAAATATACGGTATGTATGATGAGTATTTCAAATGATGTCAAACGAGCCAAGTGGCAGCTGAGTGGAATAGCCAAAAATATTCAACTACCGTGGTTACAATAATTCAAGCTGACTAGTGGTAAATAGCTTGCAACTGGTTAGATTAAAGCTTCAACATGAATGGCAAACTTAGTTAACAGTAAATAGAAAAATTAAACCAGTCGTTTTCACAGAGAAAAGAATAAAATAGAGGAGACAGACGGCAACCTAAGTGAGGCTGGAACTATTACCAAAATGGTGGCACCCTCCACTGTCTGCTCAATTTTAGACAAATGCTGAGTGTCAGCTGAATTTTAAAAACTTGAAATGCAGTATTTTGACTAGACTTAAGTCTTCCTACCTTCCAACCACAATTGAACTACCACAGCTAGTTGGAATAACAACAATATAAACAAGCAGGATAGAGTAACATTTTACAAATAAATGTTATGAAATAAATTGAATTGACTGCTATTATTTGTATATAATACAGTACATAGACTACTTCTAGTTGTTTTACTTAGTTTACTATGGGGTTTAAAATTAATTATTTCAATCTTATCAAATATTTATTTCAATCTTATCAAATATTTATTTCAATAGTACTTCAAATTTGTAGATTACATCAGCTGTGCACATCTTACATAAAATTAGGATATGATTTGGAGGAGGAGGCTCCCGAACACGGTCTGACGCTTGTCCATCTCACCAAGATGCCAAATATCGGCGTCAACTACTACTATAGGATAGAATGCATTATGATTACTTTATTCTTTACTCTGTGGTCGTTTCACCCGTGTGACGTCATATTCTACTGCACAGCCTCACCGTGATACCTACCGCCTACTGTTCTATTTCCCACGTTCTTACCATACACTAGAACTATAATAAATGAATGATGACGTCATTTTGACTAAATACTATACTCAGTATTGGCAACAGACGGTGTTGTAATTTATTGAAATGGATAGTATTATAATAAATTACATAGTAAGTTATTGATGTTATTCAGCCCAGGATTTACATAAGTTACTTTGCCTATATTTGTTAACAAATTAAAGAATTAAGCTTATATTAATGAACATTGTTGAATATTTGGCTACATTCAACCTATAAAGTCTATACTCTAAATTTAAATTACTTTACTCCAGGCTAATATGTTATTTTGAATAATATTAAACACATGTCAATAAAGGTAAAATATTACCATTTGTACATTACATTTATATGTGATGTATAGAATTCTAAACTTTGTTTAGAGGTTATTTAAAAAACAACTGTTGAAGGTTATGTTATGATGATGAAAAAACAATGGTTCTCTTTATAAATTTGAAGAATTGTCCTAAAAAAGTACTGGAATACCATTAAGGGGTTGAAGTAAAACATATTTTTTTGAGGGAATGATTTATTTTTTTTTTCAAATTTATTCTCTGTTTTAACATGTTATGACATGTGTACATAGTGATATTAAATATACTGAGTATATTAAATATCAATCATGAACGTTTGAGTAGAATAATTATAATTCCCAAAATATACAGTGTATAACATTTTAAATCCAAAAGTCAATAGATTATAATGAAAATGAACTAAAAATTAATAAGTGATATGTCACAAAGATAAATCCAATCCATCAGGCCATTTAAGGCCTGCCTCACTGATTCTGTTTATGCTAGCTAATCTCTCCTTAAAACAGCGCAGGGAGCACTCTGTAACTATGTGATCCATTGTTTGGATATACACCTTGCAATCACATGACTGATCTACTGTAAATCCCAATTTGTATTTCCAGTAGTTACATGTGCCCACTCCAGTTCGGAACTGTAAAACTTTAGTATAACTGTATAATCAGTTCAATTAGTGCTTTAAATGTATTTTACTTGCCGTGGGCCCATATTGTTACATTTCAATATTATATCGCTAAACTTAGACTTTGTGTATAGTACATGTTTAAAACAATAATATTATAGTTTATAAGTCCTAGGTGGCGTTCATTATCCTAATAAATATGCTAACTTATATAAAAACATGGGATTCAAAAACATACATTTTTCGTAAGCAACTACAAACCAAATTGATCGATCAATGATTTGTATCAATTGAAAATACTTCAACTATTCATCTATGCATGTCCTCAATAACTAGGCTAATTGTGTGTTTAGTACTTTATTAGATATTAATGATCATTTAAAAGTTTAGTAATTTACACTGTTTCCAGATTTAAATATGAAAAATACAGTTAAAGCTAAATCCTGCTTGTATAAATCTAGGTAATATATCTTTAACAAAAATACTAAACTATATAAATTACTAATTTACTGTTTACTAGCTCTTTCAAACTATGTAAAAGATATTTATCTCTAGATTTTCAATAACAATACACGATAAAATATCACATATGTTCTCTGGATTTAATATACAGTCTGGAACTAAATCAATATCCAATACGCTCAGAAATCACGCTTGACAGTGTTCAGTGATTGCTTTGTGTTCAGGAGGTGAGTTTAACAATCTACGTAGGATTTATATGTATAAAGTAACTGTACAATAAAAATGGATGGATCTATTTGTGACTTTAGTTGATTTGGATAAAAAACAATACAGTAAAAATTTTAATAAATTTTGAGTGCATGCTCATTATTTTTTAAATGAACATTTTTTTCATAGTGGATAAATAACTGTTTATCCACTATAATAATATGAATCCACATACAAATAATAATGTACGAGTAGATAAGTAGATAGATAATAGTTTGATAATTTTATTCAACGGAAAACCTAAGAAAATATTTTAAAATAATTAGTTTGATCACGGAAATGTAAGATTTTGGAGAAATTAGACAAATAGTAAAACAAATTTAAAATAAATACAAAATCAAACAGGCTAAAAGACATACAGGACAATTTTTAATTAATTAATGTAACCAATTAAAACCTAATTAATCAAATAAAAAATTATAATCTTAAAAGACAACATAACCAAATAAATTACATACTCAAAAAAAAAAAATAAATCAAACAAAACCAGAATAAAACCAGCTAAAAGACGTATAGGGCAATTTTTAATTAATTAATGTAACCAATTGAAACCTAATTAGTCAAATAAAAAATGAAACTATAAAATGACAAGAGGACTAAATAAGATAAACAACAAAGATAGATAAAATAAGTACAGCAGAAAGGATATTTCCAGTACCAGAGATCCCAGAGAATGAAGGATATTGAGAAGGGATGAAGTCAAATAACACCAAAAGAGAATCCGGGAGATAAAAGTTACCTTGTTATAATCTTGAAGGGAAAATAATAAAATAAAATAATAAACGTTGATAGAAAATTTAACCTCAGGGGGTTGGAAATGTATTTTTGCATTGGATAAGTTGAAGGCTTCACCATTTCTATTTTAACTTAAGTTTCTAATTAACATGAGCCTGCCGACCTGTGCGTGAAGTTTATTCATCGAATGATCTTAGTTTACTCGTGAAGGGTTCATCAGGTGGGGATTATATTATAGTCTTGGACCTCACACTTCTCAATCCGAAGCCTTAGCTAATGAGTCAACATTCTGTATTACTAGGAAACTGATTTGAAATATAGTGGATGATTCAAACAAAATTTTTTTAGAACCATGTTATTTCCCTTTGACACAAATAAGTCATTTTTCTGATTTTATTTATATCTTTCATTCAATTTAACAAATGTATTATCTCTTTGTAAACAAAACAATGTAATATAGTTCTAGCTTAGGGAGCATTGATTTGAAGGTTCCGTTTACTTAACTGGATAATTATGCTGTTACTTTATGTATATCCATATTTACAGATCTGGGTATAATCGTAAATATAGCACTTACATTACGTATCAGTTTATTTAAATACACAAACATTCATAAACTATTTAATTAGAACCACTACTACCGTAACAAAGAATCTATTTAGTTCAGCCTCACTACGACGTCATTTGGCCAAAACTGTAAAAATAAACCCCCCCACCTCCCCCAATTTACATTGTTTATTCAGATTAGGCTGCTTGAAATATAAAAAACTAAAAACATCAAAATATTTGTTCCTTTTAAGTTATACAAAAAGCATTGTTTGGCGCTACGGAGAAACACAAATACTACTATGCTATATTCAGTTAGGTATTTGGTAATTATTTGGATAGCATGATTCGTTTAAAACAATCTTATCTTATTATAATATTATATACAAATCGAATAATATTTGTTTGTCTGTCTGTCAGTCTGTGCGTGTTACTGAATTACACAATTCTGAGACCATTCAGCTGAAATTTTTCATGGACATTCTTAGGGTCACTGATTATTTATTTTGAAACTCCATCACGTCACCACCCTAGGGGATCTAATAAGTATCAATTCAAGCCCTATGGTAAAGAAAATTTTACAAATGGTTCGTAATAGTTTAATTTATCAGCTGTTGGAATAAACAGATAACTTATATAGTTCTGAAGTAAATAATTTACCATGTAATGCATATTACATCGGAGTATTAATTTTAAATTTACCACAAAACATTTTATAAAAACTATACATTATGTGAGGTGCACACTTGACAAATGCATAAATGAATATAAAATGAGAAAACAGCTAAGAGGTAACAGATGGTTGCTCTTTGAAGGGCACAACTGCTAAATTTTCCCATGTATAATATTACATCCAGCTAACCAAGAGTTTTTGGTTCGGCAGTGTATTATTGTACACAGTATATTAATTAGCTAATATTATAAATTAAAATACAAGGTGTACTATTTATAATTTAAAGCAGAATATCACTTCAGCGATCATCCAAAACTAAGCTTTAATCCTTGACTTACATGCTGTGATTGATAGAGAATTATTGGAGATTTCCAATTCTTCTAGTTCTTCAAGACAACGTTTCTACATGCATAAAACTCCTGTCATCTTCAGGATCTACTTATGGTCTTAGCTTAAAGTCACAACTAGTTTTTTCTTTTCTTTTTTTTTTCTTGTTAACCCATAGTAATTTTTAAAAAAACCTAAAGACATTATGCTTATAGAACACGGTTGACTGTTAAAATGTCACGTGTTTTTTTTTTAATTATTACTCAAAGCACAGGCATGGACAAATATAAAACATAATATGTAATAAATATAAATACAAAATATGAAAAATATTCAATAATCCATAGAGCAAGTTATTACGAGGAAAAAAATGTTCAACTTATTCAAACACCAGGACGGACAGAATACACTATCCACTACGCTTACCAACTGAATTCCCCTCGAATGTCAAAGACGAACAGAATTCCTGTAGCAAGCAATTGGTCGGTAGCGTAGTCAGTTCAATCCCAGCTTCATGTGCTAAAGGTTCTCAGTTCGATCCCACTCAGAGTCAATACATTTTGAGAGGGATCAAATGATAATCACCGGCTGTTCATTTGTCATTGGGCTATTTTTTAATGACAATTTCTGAGGAATAGTCGGCCTTAGTTTGTAACAATGACTACATTCACTCATCTACACTCATCCCACTCATTCGAAATCCATATTCGCCCATATCTTGACGATCGGCTTCTTATGAATAAATAAAAAAAGCCGATACGTGGTGACTGGTGGGAAACTCCATCCAAGCGATGTCTAAGTGGACTGGGGAAGGTTACGGGGGGGGGGGTTGTAGTTTGAAATATCCTGTGATTATTGAAAAACTCCGTTATATTTTGAAAATATGAATTTGTTTGTTTGATATTTCCTCATGACAAGCCTCCTGGTGGTTCGTGGTTCCTAGTCACCTTCCTGGTATAGTTGTAGTATGAAACGCTAGTGGAATATTTTTTCTAGGTTAATAACCTGATCAGTGCATTATTGAACATTTTCATATTTTGTATTTTATATTGTGTTTTATATTTTGTCACAATTGCGTTTTGTGAGTTTGTTTTGAAGTACACGTAACTTTTTTAACAGTCAACCGTAGTGTCAAAGCATGTACATTTTGGGATTTCTTAAATTACTATTACTTAAGAAAAAGAAAGAAATACTAGTTTAAAATGTAAAAAATGGGACTCAGTAACACCGAAAGACGACAGGATTTTATATACTTTTTTTTTCGTAGTCTTTGTTCCTTTAAATATCTAAGGTATTGTAAAGCTGTAATGATTTTCTACAAATCATGAACAATCACATGCTAACAAATAACTTTCTAATAACAGTTGAATGCTATACTTTATCTGAGGTTGCTATATGTGACTATATTTTAAATAAAAATATATAAGTAGACAAATCTCTCCTCAAACAAAGGTTAATTAAGTAAATTGGCAAACGACACAGGAGAGAGAGAGAAAGAAAGAGAGAGAGAGAGAGAGAGAGAGAGAGAGAGAGAGAGAGAGAGAGAGAGAGAGAGAGAGAGAGAGAGAGAGAGAGAGAGAGAGAGAGAGAGAGAGAGAGAGAGAGAGAGAGAGAGAGAGAGAGAGAGAGAGAGAGAGAGAGAGAGAGAGAGAGAGAGAGAGAGAGAGAGAGAGAGAGAGAGAGAGAGAGAGAGAGAGAGAGAGAGAGAGAGAGAGCTGAGCACGCACAATGCTTGCTAATTAGGGTAAGAAATCATTAAATACTGAATTTCAAGAAACTTTTGACAATCACACAATCCATTGCTCATTTTTAAATATTTTACTTGGGGTAGGGTTTATTTAGCATACAATGTTTTACTCTTTGAACTTGATAAATTTATATATTATATTCAAACCATAAATTATATCTAAACGTATTGGTATTAAATAACTTTAATATTTAAGTGGTAACATTTTTTATCGGAATCACTCAAAATAATACAGATTTTCTGTGACGCAATATACTCGTTAAATCTGAACATTAACAAATTAACAGTTCTAGAGCAAGTGGCCGAGCGGTTTAAAGTGTCAGAAATTCGAACGTTCCTTCGATAATGTGCAAGGAATGTTCACTATCTATCGTATTGATTTTTCCCCTTTGTCTCCCTGAATAATGTCTCTGCACAGAACAATAATCTATGGGAATGAGCAGAGTATGGTTAAAAGGATATCATAATTTCCTTAAACTAAAACCAAATAAAAAAATCAGATAAAAATCGAGGAAATGAGAGTTAGTAATATTTTTCTAGTGGTGTAGCTAATTAACTATTCTCGATAGCCAACTAACCTGGTGAAAACAATAAGTATATTTATTTAAAGTAAACGCTAACAATATCACATGCAAATTTATAATTTTAAATATCAAACAATACACGAATGAAAATTAAAATGGAACAGAGAAATATTTATGTAACCAATTAAATGTGAACCGATAGTTATGCTCATGTTTCATGTCTTCATGTCTTCATGTTGAATGTGAAACAATCTTACGTAAGACAGAAAGTTATGATATGATACATTATACACTGTTACAATCGAGCGCTGACAAACTTGCTGTAAAAATAATACATGATGCTATCAGTGGGTGAGAGGAAAATGTTATAGGCATTTAGGACAAAACAAAATCGGGTTTTATGAACACAACCAACGGCATTGTTATAAAAACAATTATACTATACGAAATAACACCAAGAAGTAGAAAAATAGCTGTACGTTGCATTGTTGAACTTTTTTTCTCCAAGTTCATCACCACCACTATGATTAGACCTAATTGGCTTGTAAGTCGTATTGCCAACTATAACAAAGTTTATATTCATTTTGTAGAGAAAGTGCCTTCACTTGCGCCGAGACAATCTCCGCAACAAACACTTGTACCTAAATCATGTTACGACGCCGTTTCAAATTTCGCCTAAGTAGGGGATGAAAGTTACATCTGCTAAAGCTATGATAACATACGTTAAGATAACATAAATTATTCTTTCAACACATATTCACTCGCAAAATTTAATATTATTTATTACAAGAATATAACAAAAAGTAAATGTAACAAGGACCTGAATTTTTGGAAATCCTACGGTTACATATATAGGAAACTCCTTTTCCTATAACCACACAAATAAAGTATAGTTGTTGCATATTAATAACTAATGCAGACTACAACATTTTTTTACCTGGTTGAAGGGGACTGCTGATACATCTCTTATAGATTTCAGATATGTGGATAAGTTTGCTTTCATGAGGTGAACTCACGGATTCCAATTGTATATAAGCCCTTCTTAATTTATATAGAATAAAAGAACCTGAGGCAATCTATTTCCACAGTTCACAGTCAAGTATTTAACTAATAAATCAAATGTACCGTTATAGTATAAAACGATTTTGAGAGTATCTTAAATTCTGAAACTTATGGGTTTTAGACATGTATAGATGTAAATAATTTTGAAAATTTAGGCAAATCTAAAATACTTCCATAATTTTAACTCTATTAAAGTATGTTTAAAATGTGATAAACATTAATAAGATCGTCCTAATTGTATCAATAAATAACTGCCTCTATAGAAGATTAATGGATTGCCATATCAAATATTCAGTTCATATAGTAATCTCGAGAGAATTCTCCTATATGAAAATCTCAATTATATTAATGTTGAGGTATTGTTTTTATGATTCGCTCCTCAATAGAATACAAACTTAATTAAAAGAGGGCTTTATTTCATAACGTCCTTTTAACAGACGCCTACCTCATAAAGATTAATTAAATTAATTAAAACAAGGTCTTTCAATGCATCCTCATTCCCGAGTGGATCAAGTGTTTTGTTCCATGGTAGTGACGTAAATTATCTTTATTAAATATTTTATTATTTTAAATGTATCTCTAGGTTGACATTTGATTTGTAAATGTGTGACGCCACCCTAGGTGACCACCAGGAAAATTACTGATTCGCTTGTTCGCTTGGAGAGAGAGAGAGAGAGAGAGAGAGAGAGAGAGAGAGAGAGAGAGAGAGAGAGAGAGAGAGAGAGAGAGAGAGAGAGAGAGAGAGAGAGAGAGAGAGAGAGAGAGAGAGAGAGAGAGAGAGAGAGAGAGAGAGAGAGAGAGAGAGAGAGAGAGAGAGAGAGAGAGAGAGAGAGAGAGAGAGAGAGAGAGAGAGAGAGAGAGAGAGAGAGAGAGAGAGAGAGAGAGAGAGAGAGAGAGAGAGAGAGAGAGAGAGAGAGAGAGAGAGAGAGAGAGAGAGAGAGAGAGAGAGAGAGAGAGAGAGAGAGAGAGAGAGAGAGAGAGAGAGAGAGAGAGAGAGAGAGAGAGAGAGAGAGAGAGAGAGAGAGAGAGAGAGAGAGAGAGAGAGAGAGAGAGAGAGAGAGAGAGAGAGAGAGAGAGAGAGAGAGAGAGAGAGAGAGAGAGAGAGAGAGAGAGAGAGAGAGAGAGAGAGAGAGAGAGAGAGAGAGAGAGAGAGAGAGAGAGAGAGAGAGAGAGAGAGAGAGAGAGAGAGAGAGAGAGAGAGAGAGAGAGAGAGAGAGAGAGAGAGAGAGAGAGAGAGAGAGAGAGAGAGAGAGAGAGAGAGAGAGAGAGAGAGAGAGAGAGAGAGAGAGAGAGAGAGAGAGAGAGAGAGAGAGAGAGAGAGAGAGAGAGAGAGAGAGAGAGAGAGAGAGAGAGAGAGAGAGAGAGAGAGAGAGAGAGAGAGAGAGAGAGAGAGAGAGAGAGAGAGAGAGCAACTCTACCTTACTAGATTGGGGGAGGAGGAAGCAGCACCGTGGATAACCGTCAGTTATGGCTGGGTTGCCCGAAAGAAGCACTCTCTGAGTAGTGTAGTCATTTTATTACATGTGAAACTATGTAAACAACCACGCCACACTTGTCCAAACTGCTTACAAACTAACAGACGTGCAACCCATGAATAGTAATACACCCAGATTTAAGGTGGTACACCTCCTGGTGATACTTAAGGTTGTGCAATCAGTTTTCGGTAAGTTGATTATTTCCAAATTTATAATTGAAATTAGTTAATGTACCTTCCCTTGAGATAGGAAAAATTAAAAATTATTTTTTTAACAACTAGATTAGAACTTGTGACAACTACGTTTCTTACACATAACTTAAGGAATTAAGATGTCTTTCATTTTTTCAATATAAAAATATTTATAATTTTAATGTTTGAACAGAGGAATTTTTATTTATTCATTCAGTTATGTGCAATAAACGTAGTTAATAAAAAATAAAATGTTAAACGGTTTTGTCTTATGCTTAATTAAAACCAGCTAAATTCACCACTTCTTAAGGCCACAAGTTCTAATGCAGTAGTTACAAAAACTGGATTTTTATTATTCCTGTCTAAAGGTAGGGTACATTACTAATTTTGATTATAAAATTAGAAAATAATTAACAACCCGAAGTCCGATTGCACCATCTTAAGTAATTTCAGATTGCACCTCAGCTCAGCTGGATATCTACTTTACACACCTCACTCACTCACTGCCTCCCGCGTTGTCCCAGAGGAAGCTGACCATACATCTCCCCTATCCTGGTACAAAGATGCGAGAATATGTGCCCCAAGTCACATATGAATCCAGTAAAATTTAACATATTCATTCGGGGGGGGGGGAAGTTATTATATACTAGGGAGGGCATGTGATTCTTTATTACTTGCATTTTGGGCTTAAAGTAGCTTAAATTTCAATATTAAAACGTGTTTGATAGAACTCAAAGCCACGGATTTAATATGACAATCCACGAAATGGAGTTATTAATTCCAAATAATTTTAACCTGGCTACAATTTTCCTTAATCATAAAGAAAATTATGACATGAATAAGGTAAATAGTAAATAATCTTACTAAAAAGGATTTCCATATTAAATGTTTGTTATTCATATTTTTTGCCTCCAGAATCGTTTTAGTAACTAATTTAACTAGGGAGGGGTAGTGATAACTGATAACATGCAAACCAGTCAGTTCGGTATCGCAACGCCAGCCGGCAACAAGTTTTAATACGTGTCAGTGCTAAATGTAAAGTATATGGTGTATAAGTGTTAATGTGAATGTGTGAATATGTGTTACAAGTCAACAGTTTTATTATTACATTTAAACTACATGCAATTGACAAACTTCAAGTCAGAAGTGAGATTGTGAAACTGACGTCTTGTATGATTTGATAATGACCCAATGAGGTCGAAACTATAGTAATCAACAATTACTAAGCATCACTAGAATCGTTGACGGTATTGGGTAAGTAACCCTAGTTAAATTAGTTACTAAAACGATTCTGGAGGCAAAAAATATGAATAAGTTAAACGCCTGTCAAGCGAAATTTGCCTGTGAATACAAGAACGTCAGACTCAAACTTTTGAATACAGCACATAACATCAAGTTCAACAAAACCTGTTTAAATTTTGATATTATACCAAACTACGTTCAAATAAAGATCAAAACAAACACATATGCAGCCAAAAAAGCAAAAAAAATAGCACAAATACAATGGATTAAACATGAAATAAAACGTCTCTACAGGAAAAAACACATATTGAACACACTAGCATTGAAAAAACACCTACAGTTAGCAAATAGTTTACATCCATGTGAATATGATAAAACGTTTAATTTCATTGAACACCAAGTAAACAAGAAGATATACGCAAAGATAAAGACACAAAACAAGAAAATCGATAGGCTATTAACACAACAGAAACGACAGGAGACTTTTCAGATTAACCACACATTTTTTCCCAGGGTTCTAAACTGCACGGATATAAAATTTTATGATGATGAACTTGCCTTACTAAATAAAGGTTTTAAATACAACTTACCATTATTTAACACAAAACAAGGCATAGTTTCAGAAATATTAAACGCAGAGACAGCAATAAAATGGGTTAACTCAAGCGAAAGTAAGACAGTAATTAGACACAAAATAGACCACAGAATAAAAAAACACATAAAATACGGAAAGAATAAACTTAAGGACGTTTACAAGAAAGAAGCCAGAGTACTAAAAGGAATCAAAGATAAACTGTTAACCAACGATTGCATTCTCACTAAAACAGATAAAGGCCAATCAATTATTGTACTGTACACCAAAGATTATGTAGAGAAAGTAAACCGTTTTATTAAAGACAACAATATAGTAGAACTAGATAAGGACCCTACTAGTAAATACCAGACCACCATAAAACAAAGTTTGAACAAATGCCACAGATTGTTTAATAAAAATGAAATCAAACAACTCAAATTAATTGACCCTTGCGCACCAAAACTCCATGGACTACCAAAGGCCCATAAGGATGGTATGCCCATTAGACCTTTAGTTGACTTTACCTCCGCTCCAGGCTACAAACTAGCTGGAAAGCTAGATAAAATATTGAGAGAACATATTAAAATTGCTCCCAACTATAGCTTAAGAAATAGCCTAGATTTCGTTGAGAAAACCAAAAGTTTGAGAGTAGATAACCATAAAACTATGGCTTCCCTAGACATAAAAAATCTATTCACAAATGTACCAGTGAAAGAAACATTAGACTTAGTTAAGAAAAACCTGATATCGAACTCTGACTTAGACTGCGATACCATTGAAGAACTGATTACACTCTTAAAACTAGTTTTAGACCAGAACTACTTCCGCTTCCAAGATAAATATTACAACCAAACAGATGGACTTGCCATGGGTTCCCCCCTCTCTAGCATACTGTCAGAAATATACCTTAACCACTTTGAATCGACATTCATCTTTTCAGATTCAAACAAACATGCTCCAAAAATAGACACCTATCACCGATATGTAGATGACACGTTCATTATCTACAATGGCAATAAAAGACAATTGAACCTACTACTAAACCACCTCAACAGTACAAACACAAAAATAAAGTTCACTCTGGAAATTGAAGAAAACAACAGCATAAATTTTCTCGACACAACAGTAACAAAAGTGGACAACAAACTTGAATACAAAATTTACAGAAAACCGACATCTACTGACAGCACCATACATTACACCTCATATCACCCTAACTCCCATAAAATGGCCGCATACAACAGTATGATTCACAGACTACTAACCATGCCTTTATCAGAAGAAAATTACCAGAATGAAATAAAAATAATTAAGTACATCGCAGTAGCAAATGGATACCAAAGTTCAATTGTTGACAAACTAATAAAAAAACAGAAAAATAAAAAAGATAACCCTCACAACATCTCTTTGTATGCAGGTATTAAACCCAAATATGTACCCATTGAATATAATGACAAAATAAACTATAGCCTACAACGTGAATTAAAACCCCATGGCATTGTATTAGCTTACAGAACATCGAATAAATTAGGTAAACTGGTTAACCAGTCAAATAAAGAAAAAAAGCCTCTGTCAACATCTACTGGCGTGTACAAACTCAAATGCTCTGACTGTCCGAAATTCTATGTCGGCCAAACAGGTAGAAACTTTGAAACTAGATTTAAAGAACACCTGCCTAAACCCAACCATAGCCAACAGAAATCAACTTTTGCTGAGCATCTAATTACAAACAACCATAATACCCATAGTTTCAATGAAAATCTGGAAATAATACATAAATGCAAAAAAAGCCAATTCCTTAACACATTAGAGGAACTGGAAATATACAAATCATACAAATACCATCCAAATGACACCCTTAACGAAAAATTAAACTACGGTTCCCATATATTATTTAATAGAATTATTGAGTTATCAACAGACAGGTCTTTAAACACAGGACAACAAAGAATTGGGGAGGGGTAGTGATAACTGATAACATGCAAACCAGTCAGTTCGGTATCGCAACGCCGGCCGGCAACAAGTTTTAATACGTGTCAGTGCTAAATGTAAAGTATATGGTGTATAAGTGTTAATGTGAATGTGTGAATATGTGTTACAAGTCAACAGTTTTATTATTACATTTAAACTACATGCAATTGACAAACTTCAAGTCAGAAGTGAGATTGTGAAACTGACGTCTTGTATGATTTGATAATGACCCAATGAGGTCGAAACTATAGTAATCAACAATTACTAAGCATCACTAGAATCGTTGACGGTATTGGGTAAGTAACCCTAGTTAAATTAGTAAATGTTTGTAATAATAGTTTCTCAGTTTTAACATGTTCATTTATTCCCAGTTATAATTACAAAAATATATTATTCTCTTTTATATAATTTGACTAAGATAAGATGGCATTAGTATATGGTTTTAGAACGGTTTGAATTACACAAGAAGAACAACATGCATCCTGACCTCCTTAAACCATTTACAGGAAATTGGCTACATAAAACTGTTTCGTTTAGTTCTACAGTATCTGCCAAAACTGGTTGTCTTTTTTACAAGTATACCTTCAGAAAATAAATTGTTCTACCAAATGCAAACATAGAACACCTTTTAATGATCCTGTAAAAAACCGAGAATATTTAAATATATTTTAAATAAGTAAAAGCAATAAAATATTGTTAATTTTTAAATACTTGTGATAAATATAAATACAAATTACATACTATTGACGAATATGTCTAGTGTAGTTAAGTCTTTACAAATATAAAATATTTATTATATTTATTACAATGTTGCCTTTTGAATTTACTTTTTTCATAAGCCATATTTTGATAAATGTTAAACTAAATAAGGGGGGGAAATATTATTAGATTATCAAACATATTTCAATATTGTTTTTATTAACATTCAAACCCACATTGTCAAACCTGCCACAAGCTCTCTCACAATAACAACAGTGGCAGCTGACTGAGAGGTACTGTCCGTCCATGCTGACATCACTTAACGTACGAGTCGGCATTATTGCACAACAGAGTAGTGACAGCTGACGGAGTGGTATTGTCCGTCCATGCTGACAACACTTGACGTGTAAGTTGGCATTATTATACAACTGAGTAGTAACAGCTGACTGAGAGGTATTGTCCGTCCATGCTGACAACACTTGACGTGTAAGTTGGCATTATTGCACAACAGAGTAGTGACAGCTGACGGAGTGGTATTGTCTGTCCATGCTGGCAACACTTGATGTGTGAGTCGTCATTATTGCACAACAGAGTAGTGACAGCTGACGGAGTGGTATTGTCTGTCCATGCTGGCAACACTTGATGGTTGAGTCGTCATTATTGCACAACAGAGTAGTGACAGCTGACGGAGTGGTATTATCTGTCCATGCTGACAACACTTGACGTGTGAGTTGGCATTATTATGCAACAGAGTAGTGACAGCTGTCGGAGTGGTATTGTCCGTCCATGCTGACAACACTTGACGTGTGAGTTGGCATTATTATACAACAGAGTAGTGACAGCTGACGGAGTGGTATTGTCCATCCATGCTGACAACACTTGACGTGTAAGTTGGCATTATTATACAACAGAGTAGTAACAGCTGATGGAGTGGTATTGTCCGTCCATGTTGACAACACTTGACGTGTGAGTTGGCATTATTATACAACAGAGTAGTGACAGCTGATGGAGTGATATTGTCCGTCCATGCTGACAACACTTGACGTGTGAGTTGGCATTATTATACAACAGAGTAGTGACAGCTGATGGGGTGGTATTGTCCGTCCGTGCTGACAACACTTGACGTGTAAGTTGGCATTATTGCACAACAGAGTAGTAAAAGCTGACTGAGAGATATTGTCCGTCCATGCTGACAACACTTGACGTGTGAGTTGGCATTATTATACAACAGAGTAGTGACAGCTGACGGAGTGGTATTGTCCGTCCATGCTGACAACACTTGACGTGTGAGTTGGCATTATTATACAACAGAGTAGTGACAGCTGATGGGGTGGTATTGTCCGTCCGTGCTGACAACACTTGACGTGTAAGTTGGCATTATTATACGACAGAGTAGTGACAGCTGACGGAGTGGTATTGTCCGTCCATGCTGACAACACTTGACGTGTGAGTTGGCATTATTATACAACAGAGTAGTGACAGCTGATGGAGTAGTATTGTCCGTCCATGCTGACAACACTTGACGTGTGAGTTGGCATTATTGCACAACAGAGTAGTGACAGCTGACGGAGTGGTATTATCTGTCCATGCTGACAACACTTGACGTGTGAGTTGGCATTATTATACAACAGAGTAGTGACAGCTGACGCAGTGGTATTGTCCGTCCATGCTGACTACACTTGACGTGTGAGTTGGCATTATTATACAACAGAGTAGTGACATCATATTATTTTGTCCAACAACAAGAATTTTTTATGAAATACGTAATGGAATGTCAATAAATAGAGTAAATATTTGGTGAAATTATAATTAAATATAATGGTATGTGTTACAATGTTATAAAATCTTGGATTCTACATAAACCGTTTTCTCACTTGGATGATTAATATGTGTATATTTTATACATATTTGTCTTGAATTGTCATAATTTATATCATGTAAATAAATTTCAAACGATACATTATTCTATTTTTATTTCAAGAATATGTCTAATATATATATATATATAGAATAATCGTTTTTTAGTAGAAACTTTTTAAAGTTATAACTTCACATACAAGCTAGATTTTTTCTTGGATTGTAATATATTTTAAATAGTTTCCCCAGTTGATAAACAAAATTAATTAGTTTACTACAGTTGTACACATCAACTGGTTTGAGTACAAAACTCTACTCAAAAGTTACCCTACGACCTATATACCACAAAATATCTAATTAAATGCGTTTTTATGGGTTCTAGTATCAACCCATGTTATGAAATGCTTGGATACAGGGTAATTTTATTATATGACCATCACATTTAGTTATCAATGAAAGGAATTTACTTCCTAATTACCAAACATGGTATTCAAAAGTAATCACAGGGGTTTAAGACTGTAATCCATCTATTCAGTGACAAAATGTTGTGGAGATTGTAGGTGATAGGTTATATGATTGGTTCTCTTAGTATTAACATGGCGTCCACTTAACGATTGCCATTAGCGTGGACACTACTAGAGAATTCTGGGGTGTTTATTTTGGTTGGTAATAGAGCTTGAGATTTTGTGTAGGGAAGAAAAATAAGTTTCGGACTTACCAGTTAGCTTAATATTAGACCAATACTACGTGGTTGCAATTCCATGTAAAGCTGTAGGTCCTCTAGTTTTCCTGGCTATTAGGCTATTAATAAATACATTTCTCCGAGGAACAGTTGGCATTAGTTAGTAACAATTATTACTACACTCGTCCATCTAGTCTCATCACACTTATTCGACCTTCATATTCGATTATATACCTAAGATCGGTGTCTTATTAATGAATAATAATAATATTAAGAAATAGTCACGCCGAAATCTATATATAAATAAATTTACTATATGTCTATCCACTTAGCGTTTACGCATTAAAACACCATTTATTCGATCCCCTTGAAAACTTTGGAAGTTGTTGGGAATGTCTCTGTTATGGTTTCATCAAATCGAACTTTAAGTTACCACTTCGCTGACCTTTAAATTCAGTGGTAATCAAATGGAGTTGTTTTAATTAATCATAAGATGTTAAATAAAAACAAATAAAATTAAAAAAAATTAAATATGCTAAGAGTTGGTTATTGGAATTTAACATTTTTCTCTCCTAAAAACTTGTTTATATATATATATATATATATATATATATATATATATATATATATATATATATATATATACCTTAAAAAAGCACGGATAAAACAACTAGTGTTAAAATAGAAACACTATTTACGCACAAATTAAATAAAAATAAACTAAATAATATTAAGTTAGCAGACAATAAAATATGGTTATAATACTTTGATGTTATGTACAGGGTGGAAAAAATATATAAACGCTTTCACAACTCTTGTATGACTTCACTTGTAAAAGTGAAATCTTATACATGATCATTGTTACAAAATCATATTTTTTGACACCATTAGCGGAATTTCATCTTTTCAAGGAGACGGCCTACGAGGAGTTGAAAGATATTGTTTAAAGTAATCCTAGGTTGAACTTGGTATCAAATGAAAGATCTATATTTAATTAATCTTGGGAAATTAATTGCTGAAAACCAGAATTCGGATGGTTTAACCTTTCTAGAATAGTTTTAATTTTAGTTTCAAAGTAACTAATTTGAAGAATATTATTTCTCCGCTATTTAACAATTTTAAATCAATTATTCTGAAAAAAATATATTTTATGGCACACAATTATTAAAAAGAAATTATTAAATTGTTTATGGAAAAATATAACGTTGTTGTGATAGCGTTTCCATATTTTTTCCACCCTGTATTGATTGAATGTATTAATTATATGCAAAAAAATAGTAATTTTTCGTATAAATTATCCTTTCTTTATTGTTTGCTTCTTATTTCAAAACCTAAATCAGGTTTTTTATTTGTCATTGTAAACTCTTTATATTTACAGTACAAGTAAACGTCACACAACACAAATGTATTTCAATATAAGCACAAAATGTACAAATATATTAAAATACAAGCACAAAATGCACGAATACTACGGTGATCGATTTCGGTGAACCACGCTCACCTTCCTCAGACCAGAGGGATTCACAAAGTAATGTGAAAGGAATCTTTATATTTGCCATACTATTAAATTAATAAATTGATTTAAAACTGTTATTATCAATCAAGGAAAGCTTCGAAGTTATAATTGAAACGTTTGTCATAGTTTTGACTATAAAATACAGAGGAGAAAGTAGATAGATGAATACATTAAACCCAGCCGCTAAACAATCTCGCTCTCCATGACAGTGAGTAAGTCCTTGGGGGTTGTTTAATCTGTTTCCAGCTTGATTTAGTGGATTACATTTCTATGACCCACATTGACACAATCCTATATTTATGATTTATGAATTACAAAGCTAATTATTTGTTTTTGGATAGTAAAGAATGTGAAACAAACATAAAATGGTTAACAAAACTAATACACAGTTGCTATCTCTATATGTCCTTTTAATTATAACGAAAAGCTGTACTTTTGAAATATAATTTTAAGACTTTACTTAGTAAATGCTATTGACTTATAGAAACACAATATATTGTGTAATATGTTGCGTCACGTATGTCACAACATATTAATTATTATTAAAACTGTTTTGATATTTATGTTTTTATTTTATTGTTATAAAAGAGGAGAATTAGTTCACTTTCGCTTTAAATGCGAATGAAATCTATACAACAGAAAGCTGTACATGCTACACAGAGATAATGTGTGAGTGATGTATCACCAGAGAACCCTTGACACTCTCCATCATAAGTGGTTAATAAGGCAGTTTGAAAATAACAGTTTTTTAAAGTAGTTCGCAACCGAATATTAGTAAGGGTACAACCCTTTCATCGCTATACTCGTATATTCTATAAATATTGAGAGAACAAAAATTATAATTTTAGTTAAATGTCTTTTTTAGCTCTTCTCATACTATTGACATTTCAAATATATTGTCATACTTTAAAAGTCTCAATGTATTTTTTTTTCTTTTTACCCAGACCAACACAGGTATTGAACGTATAAAAAACTATAACATATGTTGTTAAAAAAATCTATTTTTTCAGTTCATGAGTATTTTAAGACCTAATTAAAATGTCTACATAATAAAGTAGATATTTACAGTTTTATTATGATATCTAAAAATTTTAATCCCATTCAAATTTGCTTGTTCAGAGTTTCATTGAATTAGATTTAGGTACTGGAAAATTAATTGAAAATCCTAGCACGTTATGTATATAAGATTAATAATGAAAATAGTTCTAACAATCTATGATAATTTTGATATATTAGTACGTGATATATAGTTATTTTAGTCACGTGAGCCACTGTTTGTCCTGTTATATGATTATTAATTACTCTTGCTTTTATGTGGCTGAATATTTTACAGGGAACACTGTAAGTCCATTCGTCAGACAATCTCAGTTGTACGTGATTGATTGCCAGAGATCTTTTTTTGATATGTGATTGATATTATTTTTAATATGTTGTCCACCACTAGTTATGTGTTTGTAAGAGATATTGCTAGTGATTATGTAAATAATTAATGTGGTTTCAATGTTAAATAAAGGAATGCAGTTAACTATACATTTACTATGACATTAGAAGTTGGATAACTGAGTGCAATAAATGTTTGCTAAGCCTTTGTTTGTAATTTATGATGGTCAATTTCATGTTCCAGACATATACACAGGGCGTATCAGTGCTTCACTATTATTCGTATACTTATTGGTTTTACCCACAAATTAAAAGATAATTTCTAAATGGATGAGAGATAATCTTATCCGTTGGGTAGTTCTACATAAACGTTAACTTTCTGAAGCATCTACGACATCTTAGGTGTTGGCATGTTTTCTAAAATGATAATATAAAATGGCAACTTTGGGGGCAGTTTAATAATAATGACCTATAAACATATTATTATTAAATAATGTGTTTATACGTCTGTCAATTGTTCTGTATTTAGTTACTTTGGCCTCACTATTACATTAGATTATATTTCCGAAATAATAAAAATCTTATACTAAAATTAGTTGGAGATTTAAACACTTCATATGTGTTTAAAGTTAACAAAACCTTTCAATGAAAACAGTTTGTCGTCTTTAGGTGCTACTTAATACTTTATTCTAGATAATAAACAAATATTTTAACAAACCTATATCAATGTGGAAACCTCTTTACAAATTACATGCTTATAGTATACGCTGGAAGTTTAAGGAAATCGTGTATTCTTACATACTGTAACATATACATTATTTAAAATATATTCAAAATGGAGATAACAATACACAAGAACGAAGGAAAGAAAAGAAACGGAACTAAACTAAACGAAATGGAACGAAACGGAACGCAACTAAACTAAACGAAATGGAACGAAACGGAACGAAACGAAACGAAACGAAACGAAACGAAACGAAACGAAACGAAACGAAACGAAACGAAACGAAACGAAACGAAACGAAACGAAACGAAACGAAACGAAACGAAACGAAACGAAACGAAACGAAACGAAACGAAACGAAACGAAACGAAACGAAACGAAACGAAACGAAACGAAACGAAACGAAACGAAACGAAACGAAACGAAACGAAACGAAACGAAACGAAACGAAACGAAACGAAACGAAACGAAACGAAACGAAACGAAACGAAACGAAACGAAACGAAACGAAACGAAACGAAACGAAACGAAACGAAACGAAACGAAACGAAACGAAACGAAACGAAACGAAACGAAACGAAACGAAACGAAACGAAACGAAACGAAACGAAACGAAACGAAACGAAACGAAACGAAACGAAACGAAACGAAACGAAACGAAACGAAACGAAACGAAACGAAACGAAACGAAACGAAACGAAACGAAACGAAACGAAACGAAACGAAACGAAACGAAACGAAACGAAACGAAACGAAACGAAACGAAACGAAACGAAACGAAACGAAACGAAACGAAACGAAACGAAACGAAACGAAACGAAACGAAACGAAACGAAACGAAACGAAACGAAACGAAACGAAACGAAACGAAACGAAACGAAACGAAACGAAACGAAACGAAACGAAACGAAACGAAACGAAACGAAACGAAACGAAACGAAACGAAACGAAACGAAACGAAACGAAACGAAACGAAACGAAACGAAACGAAACGAAACGAAACGAAACGAAACGAAACGAAACGAAACGAAACGAAACGAAACGAAACGAAACGAAACGAAACGAAACGAAACGAAACGAAACGAAACGAAACGAAACGAAACGAAACGAAACGAAACGAAACGAAACGAAACGAAACGAAACGAAACGAAACGAAACGAAACGAAACGAAACGAAACGAAACGAAACGAAACGAAACGAAACGAAACGAAACGAAACGAAACGAAACGAAACGAAACGAAACGAAACGAAACGAAACGAAACGAAACGAAACGAAACGAAACGAAACGAAACGAAACGAAACGAAACGAAACGAAACGAAACGAAACGAAACGAAACGAAACGAAACGAAACGAAACGAAACGAAACGAAACGAAACGAAACGAAACGAAACGAAACGAAACGAAACGAAACGAAACGAAACGAAACGAAACGAAACGAAACGAAACGAAACGAAACGAAACGAAACGAAACGAAACGAAACGAAACGAAACGAAACGAAACGAAACGAAACGAAACGAAACGAAACGAAACGAAACGAAACGAAACGAAACGAAACGAAACGAAACGAAACGAAACGAAACGAAACGAAACGAAACGAAACGAAACGAAACGAAACGAAACGAAACGAAACGAAACGAAACGAAACGAAACGAAACGTAACGTAACGGAACGAAACGAAACGAAACGAAACGAAACGAAACGAAACGAAACGAAACGAAACGAAACGAAACGAAACGAAACGAAACGAAACGAAACGAAACGAAACGAAACGAAACGAAACGAAACGAAATGAAAAGAAATGAAAATTAAATGAACATTGTTTTTATTAAAAGGTGAATTTAGGACTCTGTAGTTCACTCAAACATTCTTTATTTAGAAACAGTGTTCAAGTAAACACCAACCACTATAATCACGGTTTGAACTTACCACAAACGTCGGAAACTTGGCAAGCCTAGTTTGAACTGGGTCAGGGGTGATGGAGAAGGTTGTTATAATTGTGTAGCACATTTTGTCATAAATCTGTTGAGTTCTGAGAAAACCTTGCTGTTATACTTTCTCATGACTAGTATCCAAGCTCGTCAAATAAAATAATTACGGATAGACAATTTTATTTTTTATGCAGGATAAGGTAGCCAGTGGCCCTTTAATGCCTTCAGGAGTTTCATACCTGTTGAAACCTTGTGATCGTTTAAAAAAATACTTGAAGCGTTGAATACCTTTAACAAATCAACCAATATGATTAATACAAAACCAAGAAAGAGCATTCAAACATAATACAAATCTATTACAGATAAAAACTATTCCAATAAAACTGTCTACAAAATTCTACGTAATCTCAAAACATCCTAAAGGATTCCATTTTCATCTAAGATACTGAAGTAATGGTTACCTACGAATATTTAAATATTAAACCATAATTTTAAAATATGAACTTTAATTATAGAAGACTTTTTAAAGAACTGTACTAAATAAAACATGTACTAAATAAACAATTTAAGACTAAAGTGTCTGAATTCTCCTTCATTAATAGAGACCGATTTAACAGGAAAACAAATGAAACTTTCAACTGCTACAGAGAGAAAATAGTTTCCTCCATTTTTTCCTCCTTTCATTTTAAAACGCACTCATTTATTTTAAAATGACCATTCAAATGATTCTATTAAAAAACAAAGTAAATAAACAAACACTTGTTTTATTTTTGACTAATTTCAAAATTAAATATTCTATCTGTATAGTATAGACATTTTATTAAGGACTGACGGATATTTAATTTTAACAAGATTAAGTTACATATTTGATTTAATATCAATGGGAAATGTAAGGCAATTCTTCGTCAAGTATGTTTTTCATATTGAGCAATATATTCCTGCCCATGGCATTAATTTATAGCCATTTAAATACGGTGCTATCGTACAAGTAAGGCAAGATTGTTTTTATTCAAATTATTTCATTATTTCCGTTAATTGTTTCGCATTTGTTCGTTTCAATGGCAGTTAAAACAATTTATCCTCAATTACTATTAGAAATTATGTGGTAAAATCCATTGCTAAGAACAAATATTTTTTAATAATACGATACTAATAAAGTTGCAGACTAGAGTAAACTCTGTATAGTTTTCATCATCATCTTTAAATGTTATTTATTAGTAATATATATGTACATGTTTGTTTTAATTACTAACATAATACTTTGAAGAACCTCAGAAATTAAATAATCAACATTAAACATTTTGAACATTATTTTTCCGGAAACATTTGTCAACTAACATCGTTCCTCTTTCCTTGTGTTCCGCAGAATCAAACACTATTTCATTTTCAGTTACCTACTCTTATAATAATATTTACCCTTCTTCAAATAAGATTCAAATCAATGAAGATTCTTCTTATCCCTTCAATGAAGACAAGTAATTATAAAACATTACTTTCAGAAAATGAAGATGTAGTATGTTTTGCTGAAACCGTTTTCGTGCAAGGAGTTTTTGTGGGATGATATAAAATGTTTGGTTGGAAATATAAATAATTGTATATGGTGGATTGTGGATTTTGAGAAGTTTTCATGGGCGACTGTTAAATGTAAATCGAGAAGGGAATGGGTACATATACTGGCTGTAATTTTTGTTGGGGTACTTTATTTTTAGCTATCGCACCTACACTGAGGGTAGGAATGCGACCAAAACAGCTCAAGATTATCATAACAATTAGACTAAAAAATCAATAAACAACCCTAACAAATACACACGACTAGCTGATTCACGACCCTCTCCCACCCCATATTGACATCACAGCTACAACCCCGTTTTAACACTTAAAGTCATACTGGGTTTAATCTGTGTGATCATCGTTGTTAATTATTACTAAGGATGACTAATCCGTAGAAAGATATTAATTGTTTTGTTCTATGAAAACAGCTCATACCGCAGACAACATATATCACTTGCTCTCCACCCAACAGAAAAACCACACACATCTCTAATTGTGTCCACATGAATAGGTAACAATAATAATAGGTTCCCACACACTTAGTTAATAAGACCTATCACCTACGATGTAAAAAACACTCTTAGTACAAATATTACTTAAAACATATAACACCCAGTGTTGGCGTTTGAGCCAAGGTGATTGGTTACCAAGTTTCATATACCGTAAATTAGATTACAGAAGAACTCAACTAAATGTTGTCATTCATTTTAAAATTAAGTTCTCTATCGTATATCTGAATAATTTACCAAATATAGTGCATGCAGTAATAAAGATCATAATAATTCATCAAGGTACTACCTAAATATATCAATACTAGCTTACACCTGAGCTTTCAAATTTTGCATTTTTCTTGGCACAACATGTAAATTACTTATTGAGGTATTAATACATTAAATACACTTCAAGTAGGCTAGTTATTAGGCTATATTGGGAGGTCGTACCCATTCGGAAATAGTGTGCCAAGTGTAACCTAACTGGTAAGTCAGACACTAACCCCATTAGTTAAGGCAACACTTACCGATCAACGTTACTATGAAGGTCATTCCAACCTGAACTAATTTCAAAAAATTTATTCAGTGAACTGGAATTTTATTGTTTCATCATTTACGCATAAAAACATAAAAAAGTTATATACATTAGGAGAGTCTGCCAGTTGAATACATGTATAACTATGTATATACAGTTCTAACAATGTATAACTAGTATAATTAGTATTATTATTTATAATTTGTTATACGTTCAGTAATTGTATTTTTCCTTACTTACTCATCAACAGCTTTCAAGTGTACCCTGATCACAGTTATTTATTGAATCGTTTTTATTTGTTGTGTAATATGTCAATATCATATTCACCGGGGAATGGGGGGAGCATTTTTTAGCTTGATTTTATTTCAATTTATTTCATGCTTGAGCAATTTTTTAAGGAATACGTCTAATAAATACGTAAAAAAATCATAAATCTTATCTCAACACCATAAAAAAGTGATAACACAGATCTGTCAAGCCCTGTCTAAAGCTTGTTGGTTGTTGGACATTTTTTTGCTAGGTTGGTTAACTTAAACTTAAACAGTGTCCATCGCCGCGATAAAATCAAGAGGGTTATTTTAAGTGGATTTCAATAAAATCTAGCTGGATGATTCTGACCCAACAATCGTAACATACACTTACGATTGTGCTGACCCACGAATCCTGAGATATACGTACTGTGGTACTGACCACCATTCCTAAAGTACACGTATGATGGTGCTGACCCACCAATCCTGAAATACACGTATTGTGGTACTGACCCACCAATCCTGAAATACACGTACTATGATACTGACCCAACATTCCTAACGTACACGTATGACAATAATGACCCACCAATCCAAACATACGTTCGATGGTACTGACCCACCAATCCTGAAATACACGTACTGTTGTACTGACCCACCAATCTACCTATACACGTACTATGGTACCAACCCATGTACCTAATTGAATAACAAATATTTTAAATGTTTTTCCCAATCCATCTAATGTATTTTTCAAACACTTTTTTATGATCCTAATGATAATACAAAGAATATTGCAAATTAAATCATATTAATTCAATTACGCTAAGCGGAAACGGATTGTTTGAAGGGAACCCTCGGTTGTGTATTCTGTCGTTCTGAAATGGATCTTCATCGATGATGTTTGCCATGTAGGCTATGTGTGCATTTCATAATCAAAAAACACATTACTGTTTGTCTGCTCTGGAATGAAGAACATTGCCAGTTAAATATTTTAAGTAAACAGCTTGGTACACATATTTAAAGGTAATAAAATTTAAAATAATGTTACAAAATATGTTTCTTTGTTACTGATATCTTATATAATAATGCAAATAAAGTGGAAAAGATGTCTCTCTATATATAAAATTACATTTATAGGTTAGCAATGTATCTTCAAGGGTCAGGGTATTTTTCCTTAATAATTCATAATTGCTGATCTTCAAACGTTTAGTTCTACTATGCACTATTATTTATTTCTAATTTAGTATATTATTAAATTAGCTTAATTACTTGGTCATAATCTATTGTCATACCGAATAAGTTAATATCTACAATTATCTTATTATACAGGGTGGAGCGCGGTAATTTGCTTTTTTGCCCTGCATGCTGTGATGGCACTGTCGGTCGAAGAGAGGGGAGAGTGGGCGTGGCTTACAGTGTCTGACGGGAGATTTGTATTCATCCAACTTTCAGTTGCCATTAGGGATGGGAAATATAGTTCATCAGACGGAGTTAGTTCACTCCGGAGTTATAATGACTCGGAACTAGTTCCGCGGAGTAGTTCCAACTCCGAACGTCGTTCCAGTTCAACGTGGAGCGAAGCTCAAGTGAGTCGCTCCGAGTGGATGCGCGCGCATTACGTACTTCACTCCTTTGTTTTGATCGTTCCAACAACTCCGGAACTATGTTAGTTCCACGGAGTGGGGAGAGATACGTCAACACTGCAGCCGCTCTGACAGTGGTTGCGCGCGCATCTCGTTCTCACTCCTTTCTGTTGATAGTTCCAAAAAGATAGAAACTAACATATGATTTTTAGGTTATATCCAGCTAACAATTTGAATTGTGTATTTTATTCAATTATTTTACAAAGAAAAAGTATGGATGTCTTATGAATTTTCCAGCAGAAAGTAAAGTATTGTATATTTTATATGTGTATATTTATGACATATAATACTCATTTATTCTAGTTCCGAAATGAACTATTTCCGCACTAGCACTCGGAGTTGGAGCTGTAACTCCTTAACCGGAGTAGTTCCTTTGTTGTCGTTCACTCCGGAGTTACCCATCTCTAGTTGCCATCATGCAGTGGACACGTGAGGAGAGGTCATTTTGTGTAGAAGCGTATTTTTCAAATGCCCACTCGATCATTGCAGTGCAGCGTGCTTTTCGTTTACGATTCGCTGTTCCTCCACGCGGACGTGTTCCTGGACGGCAATCAATTGTAAATTGGGTGAATGCATTCAGAACAGCAGGGAATGTGTCATGTCTACGAAGGGGACCTGAGAGAAGGATTACAACACCACAAAACATCGAGAGAGTTAGAGCAGCAGTACTGCAATCTCTGAAACGCTCTGCTCGGAAGCAATCATTTGCTCTTGGCATTTCAAGACGTTCTCTCCACCGTATTCTTCATGATGAACTGAATTTTCACCCGTATAAAATGTGCGTGGTCCAACAATTGTCAGCACGGGACTATTTGACTCGGCGGACCTCTTGTGAAGACATTTTAGCAACTGTACCCCGTGACGCAAATGTGTTTTTTTTCTGATGAGGCACATTTTCACCTCAGTGGGTGTGTAAACAAACAAAATATGCGTTACTGGAGTGAAACAAACTCCAGATAAGTTCACGAGAGACCTCTGCATTCGGACCGCGTCACTGTGTGGTGCGCCATATCACGAGTAGACATCATTGGTCCTTACTTTTTTCAGGATAACAGTCGTGCCATAACTGTGAACTCCGAACGGTACTTGTCTATGATACAGGATTATTTTCAGCCGGCTCCTGAGGCAATGGAACTAGAGGATACATGGTTCCAACAGGATGGTGCCACTGCACACACAGCGAGGGTTACCATGAATTGTTTGAGGCAAATGTTTCCTGGACGGCTTATCTCTTTGAGGGGTGATGTGAACTGGCCAGCACGCTCACCAGATTTAGCCCAATGTGATTTTTTCCTTGGGGTTACCTGAAGTCTAAGGTGTATATCAACCGCCCCAACACCTTGGAAGACCTAAGGAACAATATTGAAGCTGAAATTGGCAGAATACCAGTGGAAATGCTTGTTAGAGTTCATGAAAACTTCAGAAAACATATGCAGCAGTGTGTGGATAGCGAAGGTTGACATTTGCCAGATACACTATTTAAAACAATGTAATTTAAAAATTCCATTACTGTTCAGTATAATTGAAATATAAAATAAATTTTTCTAATGATCATGATTTTTTTATTTCATTCCCAAATCAGCAAATTACCGCGCTCCACCCGTATAAGCAAAGAGAAATACGTACTTGTTATATAAATGTGTTCTTCAACGTAGTTTCCCCATGGAGATTATTTTATTTAGATAAAATTTTTTCATAAACTGTTTAAAACATTACTTTTGCTTGTAAGAGCTATTGAACTAACGAGTAAAATTTGTTTATTGTAAAAATGACTAGTTTGATTCTTGATTGGCCAAATTAATATTTTGTACAGTGTATTTTTCTGAGTTTTTAAATAAATTATAAGAATATCCATTCCTAGAACTTGAAGTTCGTTTACTTGTAGATGTTTCAATCGATGACAGTAACATCTGTGATATATTCATGAAATAATTTCAAGGATTTATACAGTTATAGCAAAGCCTATGGAATGATGTAATACAATAAAAGATACAATGTATCATACGCAGGATCTGGTTTCTATTACTTTATTACACTCGTCTCCTTAAATGCCCTTTCAAAATGCGAGAGGTAAAATATTAGTTGAAATAATTGCTCAATATCACCTTCCACTTATGAGCTTCTTCAAACAAAGTTGAAAACTGAAGCAGTCATAGGTTTGTGACTTGGCTAATACAAATTGTATTGTTGATTTAGGCCCAATAAAGAGTTTTAGTTTAGTTGATAAACAACTACAACAAGCATCTATCTAAGACTTTTAATTCCTCTGAAATTTAAACTGATAGGCAGGATACTTTGCTGTTTCTATCTATTAGATCTCTAACGATAGGCGCCAGTTGCGGTTCTTAGCAGCCAAAGCTATGACAGCTTCAGTTTTCAATTTGTTTGAAGATGCTCATGAAATGGAAGGTGAAATCAAGCAAGAATTTCAAATAATATTAAATCCCCACCCACCAATGTTTTTGAACTACCCATCTTTTTGGTAAGTAAAATATAACAAGAGCAATCTATTAAAATGTAAGAATAACATCCCTAATGCAACTATAACTTTTATTTGGGATGAAAAATAATAGCCGTTTAGTGTATCCATTACCAAAATTTAACAGACAAAATAACGAGGTCGTGCATTTTACTATTTTTATTACTTGTTCATCCATTCAATCCTCGTCAACGTTTAACTGACAGACCGTATTTAGTTTCGATAACAGGATATATAATAAACAAAAACACAAGTCATTCCTATGGTTATGTGTTAGTATAACTTTACATTTTACTCCTCAGAAAAGCTATTTCTATTTTTACAATTCATAAATATATCAATGAAACATGATATGTTAACATTTTCCCAATAGTTTCTGGGAACTCTTAGTTAATACTTTACTTTACTCACATATCTATAAACGGGGTGTTTCTTTTAAAACGCAACCCATGATTTGAAATAAAAATGATAAGCAAAAAGTATATCCATAACATATTTTACTATCTTTAACATTTATTACTATTATTTACATTATTTAAATTACAATTTTATTTAGGTTTGGTGTTCAAATAAAACAGCGTTAGGATGTATACAACGTTCTGCCCTCTTTACATTTTTCAAAGTTTGCTCAAAACCATGGTTCTAACCTCAACTTCAGTAAATTGCAGGAAACCCAAATAAATTGAACAACAACTCCACAATGCAAATCAGCTGATAGTCAAGAAAGAGAAGAACCAGGGCTAACAACCTAAGAACTTGTAATAATTATCTTAAACCTTCAATTTCTGTACTTGTAAATAGGGTTGCGTTTTGAATTGAAACACACTGTATGCGAGAGGTACAGTCAAAAAGTTCCAGAATCGGTTGAAATATATTTATTTCACAAAGATATAAACTCACAACTCTATTTTCCTTCAAAATACTCTCCTCTTACAACAATACACTTGTCCTTTCGATCGTTTGGATGTTCAAAACACTTCAGACGCTTACTGTTTTTAAATGTATTTCAATACTTTTATCGCATTTATTCTGACAGCTTTAGCATCTGCAAATTTTTTTCACTATGTTAACAGGATGAAATCCACCGGTTTTGGGCTAGGCGAGTAGGGAGGGTGTTTTATCATGGTAATACAGAGCTTGATTTGGTATTTACGTATTTTGAGGGATCGATGTGCAGGGTTATTGTCATACAGCAAAATCAAAATTGTTCTGCTCATTTTAAGGTCATTTACTCCTAATTCCATCTCGTAAGTGCGTATAAACATTTGTGTTGAGAAATTTACTTCATATGCGGTTTCGTCAATCGTTATTCTTTCGTTTTCATAGACAGTTTGCCGAACTCGCTCAATGTTGTCATCTGTGGTTGCAGTCAAAGGGTGTCCACTACGAGAGACATCTTCAATGTTAATGCGACCTTCACGAAAATGTTTGGCCCATTCGTAAAATTGGATTTTCTTCATCGCACTCTGTACGTATGTTCGAACATTTTAAGTGTCTTAGAAGATGACTTATGAGGTAAAACATAAAATTTAATGTGTTTTAGCTGTTCTTTAAATAAATTTTCAAAAAGTGATAATCTAAACACGCAAATACATGAAAATCTCTCTCCACAGGGGAACAATGGTGGCTGAGTGATACGCGCACTACTCATATCCCTTATCCAGGAGTAGTACTAACGGATAGGCAACGAAATTCCCACCGGCAATGACACTGTGTCTCTGGACATCGATTCCAGGAACTTTTTTACTGTACCTCGTATTAGTCTCGTAAGCCACCATTATCACAATATCTAAACACACATTGAACGTGTTAAAAATAAAATAAATGGAAGGTAAAAGCTTATATTTACATAGTTTACCAGGAGCCCGTATGACATATTTTCAAAAATATCCTGTTGACAGACAATATTGGTTTTATACGTAGTGGTATTGGACCACCACTTATATTTATATTTCCATGATATAGGATTATTTATCAAACTAAAATAAACATAACAAGTATTTGAATTTATATGAGTATATTCAATTAGAATAAGTGGTAAATTAATGAACTTAACACTCAAAGTTACTGGTGGGTAACCTACTTTGGGTATAGTTGGTGGTTAACATACTAGTAACTTATATGTTCGTACAAAGACATGAAACAATTACAGTTATTAAGCCATTAGTTTAACACTCAAAGTTACTGGTAGCTAACCTACTTTGGGTATAGTTGGTGGTTAACATACAAGTAACTTCCATGTTCGTACAAAGACTTGAAACAATTAGAGTTATTAAGCCATTAGTTTAACAATCAAAGTTACTGGTAGGTAACCTACTTTGGGTATAGTTGGTGGTTAACATACAAGTAACTTCCATGTTCGTACAAAGACTTGAAACAATTAGAGTTATTAAGCCATTAGTTTAACACTCAAAGTTACTGGTAGGTAACCTACTTTGGGTATAGTTGGTGGTTAACATACAAGTAACTTCCATGTTCGTACAAAGACTTGAAACAATTAGAGTTATTAAGCCATTAGTTTAACACTCAAAGTTACTGGTAGCTAACCTACTTTGGGTATAGTTGGTGGTTAACATACAAGTAACGTCCATGTTCGTACAAAGATTTGAAACAATTAGAGTTATTAAGCCATTAGTTTAACACTCAAAGTTACTGGTAGGTAACCTACTTTGGGTATAGTTGGTGGTTAACATACAAGTAACTTCCATGTTCGTACAAAGATTTGAAACTATTAGAGTTATTAAGCCATTAGTTTAACACTCAAAGTTACTGGTAGGTAACCTACTTTGGGTATAGTTGGTGGTTAACATACAAGTAACTTATATGTTCGTACAAAGACTTGAAACAATTAGACTTATTACTAGAAACAACACTCAAAGTTACTGGTAGGTAACCTACTTTGGGTATAGTTGGTGGTTAACATACTAGTAACTTCCATGTTCGTACAAAGATTTGAAACAATTAGAGTTATTAAGCCATTAGTTTAAGGGAGTTATTAACACTCAAAGTTACTGGTAGGTAACCTACTTTGGGTATAGTTGGTGGTTAACATACAAGTAACTTCCATGTTCGTACAAAGACTGGAAACAATTAAAATTAAGCCATTAGTTTAACACTCAAAGTTACTGGTAGGTAACCTACTTTGGGTATAGTTGGTGGTTAACATACAAGTAACTTCCATGTTCGTACAAAGATTTGAAACAATTAGAGTTATTAAGCCATTAGTTTAACACTCAAAGTTACTGGTAGGTAACCTACTTTGGGTATAGTTGGTGGTTAACATACTTCCATGTTCGTACAAAGACTTGAAACAATTAGAGTTATTAAGCCATTAGTTTAACAATCAAAGTTACTGGTAGGTAACCTACTTTGGGTATGGTTGGAGGTTAACATACAAGTAACTTCCATGTTCGTACAAAGACTTGAAACAATTAGAGTTATTAAGCCATTAGTTTAACAATCAAAGTTACTGGTAGGTAACCTACTTTGGGTATAGTTGGTGGTTAACATACAAGTAACTTCCATGTTCGTACAAAGACTTGAAACAATTAGAGTTATTAAGCCATTAGTTTAACAATCAAAGTTACTGGTAGGTAACCTACTTTGGGTATAGTTGGTGGTTAACATACAAGTAACTTCCATGTTCGTACAAAGACTTGAAACAATTAGAGTTATTAAGCCATTAGTTTAACACTCAAAGTTACTGGTAGGTAACCTACTTTGGGTATAGTTGGTGGTTAACATACAAGTAACTTCCATGTTCGTACAAAGATTTGAAACAATTAGAGTTATTAAGCCATTAGTTTAACACTCAAAGTTACTGGTAGGTAACCTACTTTGGGTATAGTTGGTGGTTAACATACAAGTAACTTCCATGTTCGTACAAAGACTGGAAACAATTAGAGTTATTAAGCCATTAGTTTAACACTCAAAGTTACTGGTAGGTAACCTACTTTGGGTATAGTTGGTGGTTAACATACAAGTAACTTCCATGTTCGTACAAAGACTTGAAACAATTAGAGTTATTAAGCCATTAGTTTAACACTCAAAGTTACTGGTAGGTAACCTACTTTGGGTATAGTTGGTGGTTAACATACTAGTAACTTCCATGTTCGTACAAAGACTTGAAACAATTAGAGTTATTAAGCCATTAGTTTAACACTCAAAGTTACTGGTAGGTAACCTACTTTGGGTATAGTTGGTGGTTAACATACAAGTAACTTCCATGTTCGTACAAAGACTTGAAACAATTAGAGTTATTAAGCCATTAGTTTAACACTCAAAGTTACTGGTAGGTAACCTACTTTGGGTATAGTTGGTGGTTAACATACAAGTAACTTCCATGTTCGTACAAAGATTTGAAACAATTAGAGTTATTAAGCCATTAGTTTAACACTCAAAGTTACTGGTAGGTAACCTACTTTGGGTATAGTTGGTGGTTAACATACAAGTAACTTCCATGTTCGTACAAAGACTTGAAACAATTAGACTTATTAAGCCATTAGTTTAACAATCAAAGTTACTGGTAGGTAACCTACTTTGGGTATAGTTGGTGGTTAACATACTTCCATGTTCGTACAAAGACTTGAAACAATTAGAGTTATTAAGCCATTAGTTTAACACTCAAAGTTACTGGTAGGTAACCTACTTTGGGTATAGTTGGTGGTTAACATACAAGTACCTTCCATGTTCGTACAAAGACTTGAAACAATTAGACTTATTAAGCCATTAGTTTAACAATCAAAGTTACTGGTAGGTAACCTACTTTGGGTATAGTTGGTGGTTAACATACTTCCATGTTCGTACAAAGACTTGAAACAATTAGAGTTATTAAGCCATTAGTTTAACAATCAAAGTTACTGGTAGGTAACCTACTTTGGGTATAGTTGGTGGTTAACATACAAGTAACTTCCATGTTCGTACAAAGACTTGAAACAATTAGAGTTATTAAGCTATTAGTTTAACACTCAAAGTTACTGGTAGGTAACCTACTTTGGGTATAGTTGGTGGTTAACATACAAGTAACTTATATGTTCGTACAAAGACTTGAAACAATTAGAGTTATTAAGCCATTAGTTTAACACTCAAAGTTACTGGTAGGTAACCTACTTTGGGTATAGTTGGTGGTTAACATACAAGTAACTTCCATGTTCGTACAAAGATTTGAAACAATTAGAGTTATTAAGCCATTAGTTTAACACTCAAAGTTACTGGTAGGTAACCTACTTTGGGTATAGTTGGTGGTTAACATACAAGTAACTTATATGTTCGTACAAAGACTTGAAACAATTAGAGTTATTAAGCCATTAGTTTAACACTCAAAGTTACTGGTAGGTAACCTACTTTGGGTATAGTTGGTGGTTAACATACAAGTAACTTATATGTTCGTACAAAGACTTGAAACAATTAGAGTTATTAAGCCATTAGTTTAACACTCAAAGTTACTGGTAGGTAACCTACTTTGGGTATAGTTGGTGGTTAACATACAAGTAACTTCCATGTTCGTACAAAGACTTGAAACAATTAGAGTTATTAAGCCATTAGTTTAACAATCAAAGTTACTGGTAGGTAACCTACTTTGGGTATAGTTGGTGGTTAACATACTTCCATGTTCGTACAAAGACTTGAAACAATTAGAGTTATTAAGCCATTAGTTTAACAATCAAAGTTACTGGTAGGTAACCTACTTTGGGTATAGTTGGTGGTTAACATACTAGTAACTTCCATGTTCGTACAAAGACTTGAAACAATTAGAGTTATTAAGCCATTAGTTTAACACTCAATGTTACTGGTGGGTAACCTACTTTGGGTATAGTTGGTGGTTAACATACTTCCATGTTCGTACAAAGACTTGAAACAATTAGAGTTATTAAGCCATTAGTTTAACACTCAATGTTACTGGTGGGTAACCTACTTTGGGTATAGTTGGTGGTTAACATACTTCCATGTTCGTAAAAAGACTTGAAACAATTAGAGTTATTAAGCCATTAGTTTAACACTCAAAGTTACTGGTAGGTAACCTACTTTGGGTATAGTTGGTGGTTAACATACAAGTAACTTCCATGTTCGTACAAAGACTTGAAACAATTAGAGTTATTAAGCCATTAGTTTAACACTCAAAGTTACTGGTAGGTAACCTACTTTGGGTATAGTTGGTGGTTAACATACAAGTAACTTCCATGTTCGTACAAAGATTTGAAACAATTAGAGTTATTAAGCCATTAGTTTAACACTCAAAGTTACTGGTAGGTAACCTACTTTGGGTATAGTTGGTGGTTAACATACAAGTAACTTCCATGTTCGTACAAAGACTTGAAACAATTAGAGTTATTAAGCCATTAGTTTAACACTCAAAGTTACTGGTAGGTAACCTACTTTGGGTATAGTTGGTGGTTAACATACAAGTAACTTCCATGTTCGTACAAAGATTTGAAACAATTAGAGTTATTAAGCCATTAGTTTAACACTCAAAGTTACTGGTAGGTAACCTACTTTGGGTATAGTTGGTGGTTAACATACAAGTAACTTCCATGTTCGTACAAAGACTTGAAACAATTAGAGTTATTAAGCCATTAGTTTAACACTCAAAGTTACTGGTAGGTAACCTACTTTGGGTATAGTTGGTGGTTAACATACTAGTAACTTCCATGTTCGTACAAAGACTTGAAACAATTAGAGTTATTAAGCCATTAGTTTATTTGATTATTGTACTGTAGTCTAAAGAATTAAAAACTAGCTTTTGGAATGATTATATATTTTGTCACGTGGTATTATTTTACTAGGGGACACCCCTGCTCGCTGCGCTTATTACACCTCAGCCAGTGAATTTTGACTAAAATTAATAGTAGGTTAACTGTATAACTCAAGATCAAGATATTATGTTTATTCACATTATATCACTCACATTACTAACTATTTATTATTAAACTCCTATTTATTAGTATTCATTGTTTAACAGCTGAATATTAATCAAGTAAATTATAAATCTGCATTACAATAACACTGAAATCTTCAAAACCAACAGAGTACATCCCTACCATCGAACGTAAATAAAAGCATGCTAACAACCATCGTTGTTTTAACATTATGAAAGACCTAACCTCTATAAAATTATAAAATGCATTGCTTACATTCCTACAGTTGTTAAAAGATTTTGTAAATCATTATTTACATTTGAACAGCTGTTACTTTTAGATTAATTGAAATCTCTTCCCATGCTATTCTTGTGGTTCTTATGGCTGAAAAACGTACTTTGAAGACTTCCTATACCCTTCAGGGTAAAAATAATGAATACTTCAGACATTATTGCAATACTAGAACAAAAGTAAATGTTTTTAAACCTCGACCATTCAAATTGGTTAAAAAATACGAAAAAAGTTGCTTTAACAAAAAATCTTTTCGTATTATAGATACAGATTTCTAATAGATTCGTTATTTACAGTAACTAGAGTAGAAAAGGCTACGAAATCATCGCCAGCAGTTCAGTATGCTTAGTTAAACCATATCTGTATATTTAACTCCAAAGCGATTTTCTCTCTGTGAAATTTATCGACGTAGAAATAAAATAAGATGATAATTTGAACTTCAATAAATTTAAAAGCAAAAGGATCACAGAGGGTGGTAAGAATATATACATTATACATATAAATTCTGTTCATGTTTATTACGTATATTTATTGTGATTTTAAAACCACCCTCTACATAATATATATATATTCAGCTGTTAAACCAAGATAATACTATACATTTAGTTTGTTCAGCTGATTTTAGTAGTCCTGCTGATGAATGTTGTCAGGGCCAGGAGTCACAAACCGAGGTCAAAGGCTGAGGTGACACTCGATCAATGAGGTTGGCACGTAAAGTATGCAGGGGAATGAAATGAAATAGTTTTTATTGCTTTTTGACAATATGTACATATTGTATAGCAAAAGTCATATTATTAATAATAATGATCCTACAAACTAATGATACATTTAAGTGATGTGATAAAATAACTATTAATAAAAATTTCAGCAAAGCTTAGTGGGGGAGTTCATTCGTTCACAAAGTAACGCATTCATTCACTACAAACACTCTTCTACCGCAATAACATTCATACAGGATCTCTCCCGAGCCGTCCGCAAATTAGGAGTCTGCTATTAATTCACCCACAGAATAACAAGTGAGAGACACTAAGTAGCCTTTTAATCGAGACTTGAATTTGTTGAAATTTTGTTCCCTTTTAATATAATCTGGGAGAATGTTTAAAATTTTGACACCTGCTACAGACGGTTTGCGTTCCAGGGCCGATGTACGGTGCCGAGCCACTCTAAAACTGTGACTACTTCTTGTTTCGTGTTGATGGATGTCGCTACCTCGTGTTAAATTACATTTGAATCTAAAGTAGAGTGCAGTCTCCAAAATGTAAATGCAAGGCAGCGTTAGCAAACCTAATTCCCTGAAGGACTGTTTGCATGACTCTCTAACTTTTAATTTGGAAATTATTCGGATTGCTCTTTTTTGTAGCCAAAAGACTCTTTGAAGTTTGTCTAAGGAACAGCTACTCCACAGTCTTACTCCATAGGTAAGGTGAGGGTAAATGAGACCAAAATAGGCCATTAACTGTACCTTAACTGTGCAAAATTTTGAAATGTTTCTTAAAGCAAAAATACCAGAGGCAATTTTTGCACAAACGCTGTCAATGTGGCAGCTCCAGGTCAACGCCCTATCTAGGTGAATTCCCAGGAACTTGACAGTGTTTGTTTCATCAAGAAGAATGCCATCAACCATTATCAGTGGCTTTAAGCAAGACTCTTGATCTCTTAAAGAAAAATGAATGTATTTTGTTTTTGAATGGTTTGTAAATAAATATTCCATTTCAAATTGCTGAACACAGGCATTAAGATTAGTGAACGTTTCAATTTCAAGTGCAGGAATGGACTCAGCTTTGAAGCAGAGTGTTGTATCGTCCGCATATTGAACGATATTTCCACTCAAGACAGAAGACCCTACCTCATTAACGTAAACCAGGAAGAGAACCGGGCCTAGAATAGACCCCTGTGGAACTCCACAATGAACTTTTTTACTATTAGAAAATGAATCACCAATTTGAACACATTGACTTCTGTCGTCCAAGTATGATTTCATTAAAATATGGGGGTATCATCTTAAATTAATTCATTGGGAAAGAAGCATTTTTGATAAATAATAAATAAGCGTTTTCAGTTAATATGAGCGAAAAAAATGTGTATATAATATTTATGGGCCTCCGAAATTCCTAAATTCCTCATCTACACTAAAAGACGTACCAAATGGATACCTAAAAGCTACGAAGCAATTAGTGTTAAAAGTCCAGGCAGATTATTCCCCTGGCTATTACCAACTTTTACCATCCTTGGAGATAGCCCACAGTAACTGTGATGTTGCCCTGGCAAGGTACACATCTGTAGCAGTAATACATAAGTTTAATAGCGTTATCTGGTTTTCATATTTATTTTATTTTAATTTACATATTAGGTAACCACATAGCAAAAGTAAGTGTTTTAATCTAACGCCTATAAATGTATAGAAAATATTCTCCTACTTTATTTTATCAGCATTTTATCGCATAATTATGCAATATAAATCTGAAAACAATTTAAAGTTTTTGTACTAAAATAATTATGAATTTTTACATTCTCAACTTCTGTCATCATAGTTAGTTAAATGCGTATAGTTAAGATTTCTCAACAATACAAACTTCATATACTGTTAAAATGGCTATATCTGAGAAATATTTCATGGAATGAAATGTATTATGACATTGGGGAGTATCAATTATAGGCGTTGTTCTGAGATTTCCGTAATTGGTAAATAAATAGCATTACATTAATTAATACACAAATTATTGTAAGATTTGACATTATCTTGTGAACACCACTCCCTTCTTTTTTTAAATAATCATATTTTCTAATAATGAGCTATAATAATAATAAATAATAATAATAAATAATAAATAGGTTTATTGCTTAAAACAATATATAATTGTATGGCAATCGTCATAGTTAATATTTATAGCTAAAATTTTCCATTTATACTAACATGAAAATCTCATTCAAACATACAATTTATTTTTCATACAGGCTCCCTTTTATTCGGATTATCCCAGTCTAGCCCCTAGTCAGTCAGCCAATTAGATCCCCCATTCATGTGCCATGAACTCGTCGGTACTGTAGAAAGCGTTATCAATCAGAAACGTTTTCAGACGAGTTTTGAATACCTTGGGCATTGTGGCACTTTTGATTGCGTTAGGCAACCTGTTGACAAAATGAACTCCCGCCTGGGAAGGCAGTCGTTCATGGACCACCGTTCTGTGTCTCCCAGTTCGGTAGTCCTCCCTGCCTCTAGTTGGGTATGAGTGTAGGTCGCTACCTCTTACATGTTGGCATTTGGTCCTGAAGAACATGCACGTTTCTAAAATATAGAGACAAGGAAGTGTCAGCAGTTTTAGTTGTTTAAACGTTTCTTTGCACGACTCTCTGGGATTTAACTTTGCAATTATTCGAATTGCTTTTTTTTGAAGGACAAAAATTCTTGTCAAAAGAGAGTTTGAGCAAGCCCCCCACAAAACTATCCCGTAGGAAATATGCGGGTAGATTACTCCATAATATGCCGTCATCAGTATCTGAGTAGGGCAATATTTTGCTAGTTGCCTCAGCACAAAAATGCCTGAAGACAATCTTGAGCATATGCTATCGACGTGACATTCCCAGGTCAAACCTCGATCAAGGTGTATCCCAAGGAATTTCGTCGAATAAACTTCTTCGATCTCGGCCTCATCTATCATTACTGCAAGACTATGATCCGAGTCGACTTGTCGTAACCGGAACTGGATGAATGTGGATTTTGCAGGATTTGTTTTGAGGTTGAGCTGATTATACTGTTGAATTGTGCTATTGAGCTCTAAGAAGGACAATTGTTCCAGTTCGTTTTTTGAATTTGCTTTGAACCAGAGAGTCGTGTCATCGGCGTACTGAACGAGTCGCCCGTTGTGCACCGATAAGCTAACGTCATTGACGTAGACCAAGAAGAGGAGTGGGCTGAGAATAGCGCCCTGAGGTACTCCGTATCTCAGCAGCTCCTCCCTCGAACTAACATCTGAGATTTTTACAAATTGCCTTCTGTCACTAAGAAACGATTCAAGCCATCTAAGTGGCACTCCTCGTATCCCGTAATGTTCCAATTTACGAATAAGGATGTTGTGGTCCACACAGTCGAAGGCCTTTGATAAGTCTAGAAATACACTTAGTGTCATCTCTCCGCTCTCAATGCCCTCCACTATCATATCGACCAGACGCACCACCCCGTCTGTTGTCGATCTACCACTTCGGAAGCCGAATTGGTTGTCAGACAGTAAATCGTGGCTTTCCAAAAAATGTAAACAACGTGTAAGAAAAGCTTTCTCAAAAACCTTACTAAGAACAGGCAGCATTGAAATTGGTCGGTAATTTTGAGGGGACAAAGGATCACCCTTTTTGAAAATTGGGATAACTTTTGCAGTTTTGAGGGGGGTGGGAAAAGTCCCAGAGTGAAATGAAATATTAATCAAGTGTGTTAGTGGTCCTAATAAATGCTTCGAGCACTGTTTGAGGAGCCACGTTGACACATAGCTTGAGTCATTTGACTTCTTAGTTGGAAGGTCTCTTATCACTCTGGCAACTTCCTCCTCATTAACTGGGCTCAGAGCCATGGAGGCTATCGGGCTGTGTTTTAAAAAAAGGGATGGCTGGTTTACTGAGGTACTTAGTCCCTGGTCTGAACCAACTGAAGCAAAAAAACTATTGAACACACCAGCGACCTTTAAGGGATCATTGACGTGTTCGTTTCCAATTTGTAGTTCTATCTGTTTGTCTGTCAGTGGTTTCTTATTGTTTATGATGGCCCAAGCGGTTTTCGACACATTTTTTGAAGTGAGCAATCTTTTATTTACGTCATACGCCTTTGCGGCTCTTATGACTTTCCTATAGATCCGTTTATAATTTAGAAAATATTGTTTGAATCTTTCATTTGATGTGTGTTTTTTTATTTCATAGAGGAACAACAATTTTTCTTTTGACACTAGAATACCTTTGGTAATCCATGTGCATTTACTGTGCTTCTTTTTTTGTTGTTTTTTAATTAAGGGACAGCTCACGTTTAGGTGAAAATTGAATGTGTTCAAGAATGTTGAAAATTGCTGCTCAACTGGGTCAATGAGGTTTAGAAAACTCCATCTCTCTCTCGAAAGCATAGAGTTAAGGAGTGCTATGTTATCGGGCCTCGTGACTCTGACTGTTTTTTGTGTAATAGGATTTCGTTGAGGTGCGTGACTGTCAATGACAACCAACTGGCCGCAGTGGTCTGATATAGCTGTGTCGACCACAGACACCCTCGCGTCAATTAGGTTTGTCACAACGTTGTCGATGGCTGTCGCTGAACGATCCGTCACCCTCGTGGGAGAATCGATCGACCAGACCAAGCCGAACGACTTCAATAAGTTATCTAGTCGTCTAGTCGTGGCACTGTTAACATCGAGAGTATCGATATTAAAGTCCCCGACGATAACAAAGTCGTTCCGCCTATCCGTCACATCAGACAGCAATTGTTCGAAATTTTGAAAAAACAGATCTTCATTTCCGCTGGGGGATCTATATAACCCAATGATTATGAGTTGTGAGGTTTTAGTCGTTACTTTCACCCCAGTTGTCTCAAAGATTTTGTCAGTTGAATCAGTCAGTCTGTATGGGGTAAAGAGAAATGAACCTTTCGTGAAGATTGCTACACCTCCTCCTTTAGTGGAAGTTCTGCAGTGAGAATTAGCTAATTGATAATTTAGAATGTTGAAGTGTTCGATATTGTTGTTATTGAAACCGTGTTCCGAGACGACCAAAATATCGGGATTGAGTTCCTCACACAAGAGAGTGAACTCATCTCCTTTGTTCGTTGCTACCTGAGCGTTTTGGTGCAACAGCGTAATTTTGTTTCCAAAATTTGTTACCTGATTAAAATTTTGTTTCCTGTTTTTTTTGTCGTTTATTTTTTGAACGAGGCTAGGTTTGGAGTCCCTAAAAAAATCAAACTTCCGTTTTCAAATGGCCTAACTACTGAGTTGACAGTCTTTGGCTTGATTTGAGGCACTGTCTTGGCTGCGTCAGCATAGGTCTCGTGTGGAAGTTCGAAAGGGGTCGAAGCTTGAGGGCCTCTTGTCCTGTGTGACTCATGTACAGACTTTCTTGTAGTCCTAGATGCTGCAGTTGAGATGCATCTTAGTTGAGATTTGGTAGAAGGTAGTGCGCATGTCATAGTGGACAATTTTTCTGCTATTAGTTTAGCTAGGACTCGCTTTCCCCTCGCTCGCAGATGAAGGCCATGAGCGGTGTGGTGGTAGCGACCGATGCTGCTGATGTCCAGGACCTCCACCCCGCGATGGCGGGAGCACAGCTCCTGTATGTAATTGTTCACTGCGTTGACAGTTTTATGGATGGAGCTCCTGGGGTCGAGGTCGTATCTGGTAGTCAACGGTATTAAAATAATTGAGGAAGTCTTCTTTATTGTCTTGATGGTATCTTCCATATGTTTGTAGATTACGTCCTCTCTCCCAGCGTCAACATCATTGGTCCCCGCCATTAGCACGTAGCAGTGACCTCGAAGCGGGGTAGATGAAGGCCTAACCCCCAGCTATTGGTCATCATGCCAAATGCATGGAATGGAATGGTCCAAATGCTAGAAAAACAAATTCGTTTGTCAATAATATTGTATATGTTTCAAATTGAAGAAAGATGAGCAAGTAATCATATAATCGATCATAGTACGTACATTTGGTGACTAAGTCAATTATTGGTTTTTTTAACAATTTTTCTATAACACTTTTTACTAGTGAACATTTTTTAATAAAATATTTTTATTTTCAATGTCATTTCTGGATTAAAATTAAGTACTAAAATACCTTTTCATTTGGACATTAACTGTTTTACAGACCCGGTGTACATGTTAGTGTACATGTTTTATAACCCGGAGTTATATTAATTTTACTTAATTAATTATCTATTGATATTAAAAACAAATTAAAAGAGTTTGTAATTTAGAAGTAATAACATTGGGCGCGTATATTAATAAATACTAGACAACGCAGGTGCAGTGTCTCACAGCTCATGTAATTACATTTAAATATTATAATTTTACTGGTTACTGTTTACTTGCTAATGTTTGTAATCAGTTACAGACCAATGCCGTGCGCAGTGAGTGAAACCCTTGACAATATAAACTACATAGTTATTGCAGCTAATAGGAATAGTTGTGCCAATAGTTTGGTCAGTTAGTGAGGTCTGCTACCAGAGCTGGTTTATTTGCATTCAATTCAGACGGAACTATATTAGCGCTTCATAATGGACCACAAAAACAGCTGATAATTTGAAACAAATTTCATTGGATGAGAAATCTATGTGTAAATATAAATTCATTGGTGAAACTAACTCCTGACTGGCACTACCGAGGCCGTAGGCCGAGGCTAACAAGCATAGCAAGTTGATGATTATATACAGTGTTCAGCGTGTTTTAATATTTTAGAAATAACCTTTCATATTTACTTTTCGGTATATTTTTTTTAGAGAAAGTGGCGTCCTACTTTAAGAAAAAAGATGTTTAAAAGTCCTTGATATTAAATTACGTAATTTTTTTATTCCTAAAAGGAAGGTGATAAATTATTTAAAAGTACTTAAAAATTCATTCAAATAATGTAAAATTCTTGAAAATTAACTGAAGAGTTTCAACTTGTAAAGAATCAATTGCCCGAGGATTACTTAAAAACAAATGTTATTTAATATTTTCACAAACTGGTTGCAATATTTCGAATTGGCTGCATTTTTACCTTTTACCTGGAAAAGTATATTATTTATATTAACAAATAAGTAAGACCTGCCTCTGAACTTTTGTTTATTACTCAGCCTTACTTAACATTTCACGTAACTTGCATCTCAGGGTGGGGTAAGGTAATATAGTTCGTACAATATGTACGTTGGTCCAGGAAGACTGACAGTTATTGTACCTAGAAGGTTATTATTTAGCAGTGATATTAGTGAATGTTCAAGTACTAGGAACTATGAGTAGTTTATCTGCAAATTCATATAACAAATATTGTTTTTTTTTTTTTTATTTGCTTGTATTTACTAACTAACTTCAATACTCTGAAAGCTTATTTCATTAAAAATAAATCACTCCAAAATCTACAATGAATTCGAAAAATGAACTTATTAGTTCCACGGTCATGTACAAAATATATGTATGTATACAACATCAAACTATAAAGTATGTTTATTCACAGTTTTTCCTAATTGTAAAGTGTCACTTTAGAATGCGGTTCAAAATGACTATTAATATCCACCAGTAAACTTAAACGACTGCAAAGTGGATTAAGTGGCTAGGACTAATTAATTTTCTCAAGTGAACTTTAAGATGTTAAAAGGTATTCATAATGTTTTTATTACGAATATGCACAAGATATTGTTTCTTTAGTTATATATTTTACAAATTAAATATACTTACTTTGTTTAAATCCACATAGAATATATACTATACGATGTAATGTTATATTATTCATATTTAAAAAAAAAAAAAATAGACTCAATTAGCAACCATTCATTGTTTCCTCTAACACTGAAGTTCTAGTTCGGATGTCAGTAGTGTGATGCTTTAGCCTCAATAACAAGCTAGGGATAATATGTATTTAGTTTTAACAGCACTCAACTTGTATCTCCATTTCAACTCCAATGAAGCTATGAAGATGTAGCTCAGATAGAGTTCCACTTGTTTACACCTCAAGATGTTTTGACCGCTTTGTAATTTTATGGGTGAGGATTAAATTAACCACAATAAACGTCAGCGTCTCATTTTTTTATATACTGAATTATTAAATTACAAACTGTTTCAAACCAATACATTAAATGTATAATAAGAAATCTTCTAGAGTTATTCTATCATAACTGGCTGTTTATTTGCCATTGGGCTATTAATTAACTACGCTTTCTAGTGAATTCACCCATTTACACTCAACGTTGAGACCCATCCCCCCACCAAAGCTGGAAAGCGTGCCAACTGGGGGATGGCTCAAAACAAAGCGAGCGATGGGATCACGGGTGGCAGTTGGAGGGTCAAAATAACACTCGGCAGCTGAGCAAAACTGATTTTATTTGCCAAATAAACATTAACTGGCTGGCATAGGGCCACAATAGAAACAGGCAGAAGGCCACAATATAAAATCTGCAATTAAATAAATAACAATAAACACAAAATTTAACAATATAACGACAAAAGCTACCAAAACACTTAACGCTACAAATACCAAAACTACAATTAACAAACTGTATGGCCTATCTGCGGTTTTGGCCTCAAACACCCAAAACGTAAGACAAATTACTAAAGAAACAAATAAAAGTGAAAAGAAAATTTATAAAAATTTTGATAACCCCAATTAAGCCGGCAATTTGGCCCACATCCCTTGATTCCACCGAGGCCAGGGAGTAAGCCGGATTCCCTGGGCAGCTCCGAATAGAAGTTAACTAAAAGCACAATAATCCCCTTTTGGTGAGTTTAAAAATTAAACAATTTAAAAAAAAATATAACACGGTACCGTTCTATTATCCCCGGACATCAATAATACAATTAACAACGAAAAAAATAAATAACGATCACTAGGCCTAAACATAACAATAAATAACAACAAAACTTAACCATAGGGACCTAACAAAATATAAAATCCAAAAAATATAACAATAAAATAACCTAATTAAATAAATAACAATAAATATCAACGTTTTCTTCTTTTTTTTTCTTAAATTGTAATGTTTGAAATGTCCCCATGGCTGTTTCTTCACTTTGTCCAAACAGTTTTAGGCCTAGGCACAAATATATCCACAAACTTTTTTTTCTTCTTTTGTTTTTATATATTTTTTTTTGTTTTTTTTATAAATCACCCCCAGCTCAGCCGCCGGGAAAAGATGGAAAGAACTGACCTGAGGACTGAAGACTTCTACCACCAAAGATGTAGGGCGGGTAGCGGGCAACTCCAGGCTCCAACATGGTCCTCAGGCCAGGCTAGCAGTGGAGAATATCGAAGTTCCCCCGGACGGCAGGCTGAGGGCTGAAAGTCCCACTCAAGGACCCTGGAGTTTTAGGTGATTTAGCCTCGCATCTTGTGACTAACGGCTGCTGCAAACCAACTCGAACTACTAGAACAATCTAGACGGCCAACCTGACAACCCGAGCTGGAACACGGAACGAAACGGATCTAAACCAACGGCCACCAACTACGCGAAACGCAAGGCAAAAGTGAATCTCCGGCAGCCTGGCAGACAACGACGAAAAAAACGAAACTGTACCGGTCCAAGACCCGGTACAACGTCCCTCTGCAAACCTTAACACACCCAGGCAGGGGAGCAAACTCGGTACCTCAGGGAACCAAGAGAAGACGAAGACCTCCGAAGAGTGGTGTCCCAAGGACGTCCAAGAGAAACTAAGAGGGGAAACCCCTCGAACAGGGAACAAACTACCCTGACTGTCGGGCCCGACAAGAAAAAAAAGAGAAAGAAGACTCTCTCAGAACAGCCACCTAGGGCGCAGAGGTGATCAATCTCTTTGCCCCAAGAAACCCCCAGGAACACCAACTCCTGGACCAACCGTTCCCCGGAAAGCCTTAAGCTGGGACACATGGGCTTTCCTAAACACCCTGCCTGACTGGGGATCAACCAGCAGAGCAGTCACCGGTGACAAAAACCTGTCGATGCGGTGGGGACCAGACCACCGATAGCACAACTTTGCAGCTCTTCGTTCCGCGGCCGAACTGACCGGGTGAGCCTGACAAAGAACCAGATCTCCAACCTGAAAAGGGTTAGGAGTACGACCCTTATCATACCTCCTCCTCACTCTCTCTCTAGCACGTAGCAGGTTGCGCCGAGCAGCCCGCCACGTGGACACTACATCAGTGGCACCTGGCGTAGGTAGAAGATCCTCTAACCTCCACAAGTTGGACAAAGGGTTGTTAGGAGGGTAGCCATGTAGAATCTCGAAGGGAGTGGCATTGTGACTCTCATGCTTGGAAGAATTAAAAGCAAGCTGGAGCCAAGAGAGACTCTCATCCCAGGTATTCTGCTTCTCAGCATGGAAGGTAATAAGGGCAGACCGAAGATTGCGGTTGAACCGCTCTGCATGAGAAGGCTGTGGGTAATAAGGAGAGGTAGTCACATGCCTGATACCATTGCCAAAACAGAACCTACGAAACTCATGGGAGGTAAACTGGCTACCGTTGTCGGACACAAGAGTGGAAGGCACACCAAAGTGCTGGAAGAGTTGGGACTGGAGAGCACGGATGGTGAGCTTAGCCGTGGCACTCCGAAGTGGGAAAAGCCAAACGAACTTCGTGAAAGCATCCACACAAACAAGTAGGTAGGAGCTACCTGACTTGCTACGGGGAAAAGGACCCACGTAGTCGATGAACACCTTCTCAAAAGGACGCTCGGCCACCTCAGAAGATAACAACCCTAACCTTGCATTCTGACTAGGCTTGCTGAGAGAGCACAGGTGACAAGCCCGCACTCTGCCAGCAACATCCCGGTCCATGCCCTTCCAGATGAAGTACCTACGAATCTTAGCGATGGTCTTATGAATGCCAAGATGACCGCCCACAAGAGAAGAGTGATAATATTGAAAGACCATCGGTACTAGATGACTAGGCAGCACTACACGGGGTTCACCCCTCTGTCGAGGACGGCAACAGAGTACCCCTTTGGACAGAAAATAGGGAGGGTGGGCACCTCCCTCTTGAAGCTCACCTAAGATGACTTACAGCTCAGGATCTTTCTGCTGATGGGACAGTAGGTCGTCAAAAGCCAGAGGAAAATCCAGAAGAACAGCACCACACTGAGCAACAGCCTCAGCCGGTGGATCACTGGGTTCGTGGTACATGCGGGAAAGAGCATCCGCGATGACATTCTGGGTACCCCTAAGATGTTGGACTCGGAACTTAAAAGCAGAAATTTTGACCACCCAGCGACCAATTTTCCCGAGCTGTCGGGGATGGGCAAGAAGCCAAGACAGTGCCTGATTGTCCGTCTCCAGCAAGAACTCAGCGTGTTCCAAGAAACGCCGAAACTTGTCCGTACCAAAGACAACAGCCAGACACTCTAACTCATAGATGGAAGAAGCTTTCCTTTCCTGGTGAGACAACGTCCTCGAAGCAAAAGCGATGGGCTGCCTGACCCCATCAAACTCCTGAGAAAGAACAGCAGCAATGGCGGAGGAGGAGGCATCAGTCTGAAGAATAAATTCTCTGCTGAAATCAGGCATACGCAGGACAGGAGGTTGCATGATAGCCTCCTTGAGAGCATCAAAGGCAGTCTGCTGAGCTTGGCCCCACACAAAAGGGACACCTTTCTTTCGCAGCTCGTTCAACGGGGCAGCAAGCTCGGCCACGTTAGGGATGAAGCGACGGTAAAAATTCACCATCCCCACAAAACGGGCAATCCCCTTGGCATCTCTGGGAGGAGGAAAATCCCGAATGCCCCGGGTCCTCGCAGGATCTATGCAGACGCCTCGAGAAGAGATAAGATGACCCAGAAAAGAAATCTCAGGACGAGCAAAAGTGACCTTCTCTGGATTGACGGTAAGGCCAGCTGATTTGAGGCGACTAAGAACTTCCTCCAGATGTTGCATGTGTTCCCCGAAAGTCTCACTGTAGACAAGAAGATCGTCCAGGTAATTGAAGACAAACTTGAACTTCACATCATGGAAGATGGAATCAAGCAGACGAGTAAGAGTCTGGGCACCCACAGCAAGACCCATAGGAACCCTAGTGAACTGATAAAGATTCCAGGGAACACAGAAGCTAGTCATAGGCCGTGATTCCTTCTTCAATGGAATCTGATGGTAGGCCTGGTTCAAATCGAAAACACTGAAAAACTTAGCCTTACAGAACCAATCAAACGCAGAATGCAAATCAGGCAGAGGTACCGAGTCAATAGCGACCTTAGCGTTGAGCCTCCGATAATCCATCACAAGCCTAGACTTACCATTAGGCTTGGGCACAAGAAAAGCTGGACTGGCATAAGCAGAACGAGACGGTTCAATCACACCCTTGCTCAGAAGATCTTCAATCATAGCCCTCATAACCTCCATCTTTGGGGGAGCAAGTTTGTACGGATGACTTCTAACTGGCTGAGAATCGGTGAGGTAGATCTCATACTCCAGAAGAGAAGTGACCCCAAGCTCAGCCGTAAGCACATCAGGAAACCGCAAACACAGCCTCCTAATGGCCTCCGCCTGCTCAGGGGGGAGATGACCAACCGGATCCACCTTGGGTTGTTCGGGCTCACAACCCACCTCTCTGACTGCAGGAGGGCAGTCAGAATCACCTACTAGAGGCACCAAAACTCGCCGATTAAACTTGAAAAATATCTGGCGCTTCTGGAGGTCAAGCACCATACCACTCTTAGAAATAAAGTCTGCCCCTAGGATACAAGAAACCGCCAGGTCCTTGGCAACAAGAAAACCCCACCTCCAGGAAAATCCTTCAATTTTAAAATGGAAAAACGCCTTTAGAATTATAGGTAGAGGAGTTTGGGATGCCGTCCAGCACGTAATAGAAGAAGGCTCGGTGTGCCTGACAAGTCCTAAGGCGTCAAGGGACTCAAAAAGAGAAAGGCTGATGATACTGCATGCCGAACCAGAATCAAGAAGGGCTCGACACACCGTACCACCAAAAGATACAAAAACGCCAGGACACACCGAGGTGACCGCACTAAGTCCCAGGGAAGCCATGCCAGCAAGGCCCGAAAAATCCCCGACACTCCTGCTATGGGCACGTGTCAAAGGCAAATGGCCACGGTCACTCGCAACAACGCGGGGAGCTACTGTGGAGGCAACCCCCCGCGCTGAGCGTTTCCCGCCCCACGACCTCGAGCACGTGGACAGTCACGTCGAATGTGACCAGGTTGGCCACAAGCAAAACACACAACAGGAGGCCGAGAACCACGACCCTCCACTGGCTGACTCACACCTACAGACATAGCTGGTCGACGGGTGGGGAGAGCACGATGACTCTCAGAATCCCTCCCTTGCTGGTCTGAGAACTGCACGCTGCGCGAAACAATGCACATCTGATGCAGCTCCCGAAAAGTCGAAGGAACACCAGCAAAAACCAATCTGCACCGTTCTTCGGGAGAAATGCCATCCAGGATGACACGAACGGTGTCAGCTTCAGAAAGGGTGAGGCGCAACGCTTGACGAGCTTCCTTGACTGAAGAGACATAGGCTGCCAGAGACTCGCCCCTACCCTGCGACCGATAAAATCTGTCCATGACCATCCTCTCCCTGAGTCGAATGGGAAGAAATGACGAAAGTAACTCTCGATGGAACGAGTCCACCGAGGCATCACTGGCCAAGACAGAACTCAGCAACTCCCCAACGGGACCTCTACAATACGGGAAAACCAGACGAAGCAAGTCCCCAGCCTGCATGCCGGGCCTCTCACTAAGTCTGAGAAAGGCCACCAGAAACTTAAGAAGCTCCTCAGGATCCATCCCATCGATCACAGGGAGATTCTGGATCATGGGCGTGAGAGGGTTAGGTAGCTTGTGGTAGCTCAGCTGCAGAAGAGCAGGTGAACCCAAAGAAGTAGTAGGAACGGCAGCTGGAGCCGAACCACAAGCGACCTCAACAGAAACGCCTGCAGGCTCAGAAGGAACCTCAGGCACAGTGAGAGCCGTGGTCTCAGCCTGCGGCCTCGACACGTTAGGCGACAGTGCGAAAATAGGCCGCTGACCCAGACCCGTAGGAGTCGTGGACCCGGAGAGTGCCTGAAAAATCTCATCCAGCCTAGACACACTCTCCAAGATCCACGCCCTTCCCGATGGTTCCAACCCCGGTGCCCGGTTGACCAGCCTTAAACGGGCAAGCAGATGCCCCAAACGTGCAAGGCGGCAGGCCCGGTCACGACCTACTGGAGGTTCAAACTGCAAATCCTCTAACACCCCTTCCCAATCTTCCACCTTGCGTTTACAAACCAATAACTCCTCACCAACCTCCAGTAGGTCAGACCAATCCACCGCCGTACCCGCGGACAACTGCTCCCGCAGCAACCTCCGGAGATTCAAAACATCACCCTCCGGAGTCACCCCACGCGACCTCAACTCGAAAATCAACTCCTCCTTGACCAGGAGCGCAACATTCTGCAGATAGGCCATCTCGCAAAACAAAATTCTCAACAGTACACAAAAAACGACAACTCCAGGGTCCAAGACGAACTAAACCCTCAGCCTACCGAGCCACTGCCGACCACTCCAATCCACCCATGAAACCCATTCAACAAAGTAACCAAGCGGATTGCCTTGTTTTTTTTTTTTTTTTTTTTTTTTTTTTTTTTTTTTTTTAAGGCAACCACGCGCTGCTACCAATTGAGACCCATCCCCCCACCAAAGCTGGAAAGCGTGCCAACTGGGGGATGGCTCAAAACAAAGCGAGCGATGGGATCACGGGTGGCAGTTGGAGGGTCAAAATAACACTCGGCAGCTGAGCAAAACTGATTTTATTTGCCAAATAAACATTAACTGGCTGGCATAGGGCCACAATAGAAACAGGCAGAAGGCCACAATATAAAATCTGCAATTAAATAAATAACAATAAACACAAAATTTAACAATATAACGACAAAAGCTACCAAAACACTTAACGCTACAAATACCAAAACTACAATTAACAAACTGTATGGCCTATCTGCGGTTTTGGCCTCAAACACCCAAAACGTAAGACAAATTACTAAGGAAACAAATAAAAGTGAAAAGAAAATTTATAAAAATTTTGATAACCCCAATTAAGCCGGCAATTTGGCCCACATCCCTTGATTCCACCGAGGCCAGGGAGTAAGCCGGATTCCCTGGGCAGCTCCGAATAGAAGTTAACTAAAAGCACAATAATCCCCTTTTGGTGAGTTTAAAAATTAAACAATTTAAAAAAAAATATAACACGGTACCGTTCTATTATCCCCGGACATCAATAATACAATTAACAACGAAAAAAATAAATAACGATCACTAGGCCTAAACATAACAATAAATAACAACAAAACTTAACCATAGGGACCTAACAAAATATAAAATCCAAAAAATATAACAATAAAATAACCTAATTAAATAAATAACAATAAATATCAACGTTTTCTTCTTTTTTTTTCTTAAATTGTAATGTTTGAAATGTCCCCATGGCTGTTTCTTCACTTTGTCCAAACAGTTTTAGGCCTAGGCACAAATATATCCACAAACTTTTTTTTCTTCTTTTGTTTTTATATATTTTTTTTTGTTTTTTTTATAAATCACCCCCAGCTCAGCCACCGGGAAAAGATGGAAAGAACTGACCTGAGGACTGAAGACTTCTACCACCAAAGATGTAGGGCGGGTAGCGGGCAACTCCAGGCTCCAACATGGTCCTCAGGCCAGGCTAGCAGTGGAGAATATCAAAGTTCCCCCGGACGGCAGGCTGAGGGCTGAAAGTCCCACTCAAGGACCCTGGAGTTTTAGGTGATTTAGCCTCGCATCTTGTGACTAACGGCTGCTGCAAACCAACTCGAACTACTAGAACAATCTAGACGGCCAACCTGACAACCCGAGCTGGAACACGGAACGAAACGGATCTAAACCAACGGCCACCAACTACGCGAAACGCAAGGCAAAAGCGAATCTCCGGCAGCCTGGCAGACAACGACGAAAAAAACGAAACTGTACCGGTCCAAGACCCGGTACAACGTACTGTTTAAAATCCATATGCATCCACATATTGACGATTGGTGATACATTAGTGTAATGGGCACAAAATAATGAAATTTAAATCTTAATTTTACTTAAATTTTAAAAATTTTATTATATTTTAAACTATACATATTCTAAAGTATACCAAATTACTACACAAAATAAAATATATATTGGGCCATGTATGTTAAATTTTCAAATTATATGTTTATTTATAGTTTCAAATAAATTGTACTTATTTTAAATCAATGAAATGTATTGTGATGATGTGATTGCTATCGAAATTATTCGCAAAATAAGGTTTCAAATATAAGTTTGAAGTTGTTTTTCATTTAATGATATAAATAAACGATTATAACTAATGTCTTCAACATATTTATAATTTCTTGTCTAAGAAATAGATATTTATGAATTTATTAAATTGCTCTTAATTTTATGTTTATTAATCAATAAATGCCTGATCAATAGAGCATTTAAACTATTTTTGTAACCTAATTTTTATTCCTATCCCTAAGTTGTTGGAATTAAGTGTATAACGAAAATGTTGAACTCTTAGTCATAACAGTCATTAAACAGTAACACATCATGGGTAAAGGAACTATTAACAACATTCTCTACAAAATTACATTATATATGATTATCATAAAGCTTGTATTTCATTTTTATTTAACCTAGCCACACTACTGGATAAGTGGCTAGGTATATTCACAATTATGTCATATGGCAATTTGTATGATAATTTTGTGTGTGAATAAATTCATTATTTCATAATGGGGGAGGGGGTGTTATTTACTGATATGTTTGTAAATACCATTGAAAAAAATATGTTAAATTTAGGTGAATTTGGTATATTAACATAGCGTGAATATATTAGCAAATTAGGGTCTTGTCCGATAATTGACTACCACTAATTTTTTGTTTCCTTTAATTCATTACCGTAAAACAAATATTCTATTACTCTAAAAACTGTTCCCTAACCATTTTTACGTCCACTGAGGTATTCCTTATCCAATAGGAATCCGATATTGATGGCCTTATTTTATCACTTTTCAAGAACTTACACACGGATAGCGTAGTCAGCGGTAAGTCAATCATTGAATTTACCAGTTTGTGATCAACCTCAGTAACCACATAGCCTTACGTGACATAACCTATTCTAACCGTAATTGTGATAAAAAAAAGTAGTGGTAGTGAATTCACGGAAAAATTAGAGGTAGAGACTTCGTACCGATTTTCGTACAAAAATTAGTACAAAACTAAATATCATGAACTATAAATAAAATTGAGAGTGGAAAACAAGATAGTCTTGAGGTGGTGTTTTACTTACTTAGCTATAGTAGTTTACAAGGTACCACCATCAATAAAAACAGGTTAGCTTATGTTAGGTTAGGTTATGTCAGGTTAGGTTAGGTTAGGTTAGGTTATGTCAGGTTAGGTTAGGCGAAACACAAAGTACTCTGCAAACATAAACATATTGAGCAACAAATTGCACAGTAGCCATTTTGGCTTACTTACCTTAATCTTACTCCAATGGCCACAGATATCCAAAGTGGTATTTGGCCTCACAAACTATCTGCCTCAGCTTCCTTTAATATTCCTCTTGTTCCTCCCTGGCCGTCACCCTATTTATATTTATCAGTCCTTGGCCCTTATCCTAGGGTGTTCAAAAGGTCTTCTTGCGTCAGGCGTTTCGCTCCAAACTTGCTTCTTCACGAGTTCATCCTCACTTCTTATGACGTGCCCCGCTCTCCACAAAAGTCAGCCCTTGTCTCCAGCTACAACGTTTGCTAGGTATCTTTATCATATGTTACTCTCTTTGTCCCATTTACTACTGTGGGCCCAAATATATTTCTCAATACTTTGATTTTAAACGTGACGAGCTTTTTCTCTGCGTTTTTGGCAAGGATCTACTTCATACACATGGGTGTTTTGTTATAATGTTCTACATTTGAATTTAGTTTGAGGGGTTTCACCGTTTAACGTTTTTTTTTTACAATGATTAACTTTTTATAACATAAGTTTACTGTGAGTAAACAAACGTTTGGCCAACAATGATGGCTCGACTGTATTGACCTTAGACTTCCCAAAGGATTTGAGGAATATCGCAATCTGATTACAATCACTAAGATATTATGTTGTACAACTAGTTATATTTTATTGAACGACGTAATTAATTTGAGAGTGATGTTACACAACACATCGTATGTAAACATGTCGACTGAGTTGACGTAAACATTAATACAGTGTTACTAAGTTCTTAGTGACTTAGATGTTTTATCTTCAGGTATTTACCTTGCTTACACCCAATTTGTTTTGCATGGTCATTTTACCAGATGGTAAATAAACGATAAGATAAATAAACGTATCAGTAAAGTGCCCAAATTAATTAAAACACATAAATTGTATTTATCGTAACAGGTCGAACTAACCTTGCCAATGGCCTTGACCGGAGCGTTCCGATATTATCGCATGATAACGGTGTCAAGCAACACCGAACATGGTTGTTCCTTGTAAGTGTGACCGGTGAAGGAACAGTCCACCTTTAAGCCGGTGATCCCTAAGTTAAATGATGAGTAGGGCCTAACTTCACACTGTACAATGATGAGTAGGGCCTAACTTCACACTGTACAATGATGAGTAGGGCCTAACTTCACACAGTGCAATAATTCCTCCTTTAACTCTTACTTATGAAGCAAATAATGTGAGACGTATTTTTTGTATGCTAAAAAAACTTTATGCTACTATTGTTTTTTCACCTCACACTACAATGTTTATTTTTCTACTTTAAATACTAAAATTAATATTAATATTAAGGGATCACAAAATGTTTTTTCATAAAAATTTTAACAATCATTCATGTTTTGTGCGCTTTTTATTTAAAATAAGAACATATAAACATGTTTTTAGACCTTTGAAAATGGTCATCATTTTGAATCTTGCAGTCTATCTGTATTAACCCTTTTCAAAAAATAAAGTTATTCTTTCTTTAGCATAGTAATAGTAAAAAAGTATATGTATCCAGATTATTCTCACTGGTGTTCTATAATTTTATTTGTTTATTTTCAATTACTTATCTACAATGTTTGATAATTTAGCCAGACATTATGAGTAAGAAAAAGAAATTAAAATCTTTAAATAAAATCATGATTTTTAACAATAAACTTGAAAAGTATGAACAATGCTTACTTGCTTTCAAAAGAACTTCGGGACTATAAGAAAACATAGACCGAAAAATACCAAAATAAAAATTTCATAAACAACTCTATAAATGAACTACTTTTTTGTTTTATTATATAAATCAAATAAATATTGTATTATATGCAGTGAAAGTCACTGTTAAAAGTTATGTTTATAAATATCAAGTCAAGGTTTTCATATACAGTATATTTACTGTAGTTATTTTAATACAGTTATACTTACTAAACCAATCATTTGATATTATTACCGTGACGTATAAATATATTTGGCTTATTAAGAAAATAAAATCATAAAATAGTCCATCTTTCTAAGACTAATGAATTTAATTTTATTCCTTTACGAAGAATGAAAGTACATTATTTTTAAATCCTTGTAATTTACTAAAACCTATTTATTATTAAAAACAATTAGTTCTTATTTGACTATTTCATGTCAACTTGTGTATGTAAAAATAACAAATTAAATATTACTGTTTCAAAACTAACAATTTGTTACTAAATTTGTCATTTTTAGATACGTCAAGTGATTATCGTTTTCCAAGTAGGCTCTACTTAAAAACATTGGTTCCACAAATTTGTATTATAGAAAGTATTACTCAAAAGAATAACTGGTTTTCAGCAAAATCACATAAACTACAAATTTTAAGTATATGTAGTTTGTTACTGTGCGTTTTATCTGGTATATCGAATTTCAGCTTTAGTTTTTAATGGACTGTATTTATTAAAATAATTTGTAAATGGAGTTCACTGACCTTTTGTCCTTTTCTTTAAATGTGCTACACTGGCTGTCTTCTTAAAATTAGATAAACTGCCTTATGTATGGCACAGTTACTTTTAGCAAATTATGTGTTAATTAACCCCACTAGGTACTGGTAAACCTGAGAGCTAAGATCATTTATGTACGTTTTAATTAAGGCACTAAGCCCCACACCCCAAGTCACTCTCACACCCCACAAAAACCACCCTTGTGAATATTAATGACACATTTCTTCACGCAAAAACCCTCTATCATTAACCAGTCAATTAATTTAACACATTTTTTAAATAAAATATAATAAATACTAAACTAAAACTATTTATGAATAATTTAAACGTTAATTTAAGTTATAATTAAGCTTTCACCTTAACGTAATACTGCTATACATTCTAAAATAAACTTTAGAATATACTCCCTTCACCAAAAGGAGCCAAAAATGAACCTAAATATTGGTCTATCTCTTTTTTACTGTCTGGTGAAGATACTTTTCAAAATACTTAACCAAACATAAGTGAAACCTGAATTATAATTAGTGCATATTAAACCCTTTATTATTATTATATTAGAGAAAACAGATTTTTTCATATTTGTTTCATTAATCTGATACTGTTAGGAAATTTAAAATATTTAAACTATAATAACTAAAAATCATCATTTTATAAACATTACAGAAGTGACTGTTTTGGATTATTTTGAAACAAATTTAATGTTACATTAAGTTTTACATTGAGTAACAAATACTGTTTTTTGACAGTTACTTTTTAGCATTGCATTGTTCATAATTGGTATAATATATTTGGAGATTTGCAATGCTTCAAGTGTTTAAATAAACACAACGTTCTGACAGGAAGGACAAACTGCTAGTTTCATAAAACAGAAGTAATGCCTGAAGACGACAGGAGTTTATCATACCTCTCGAAACGTTGTATTTGTTTCCTTAAACACGAAGCATTGGATATATCTAGATATTGTCTACCACTCATAGTAACAAATAACTGTATTATTGAAAAACAGTCTGGCCGTACACATCCTACGTTTCTCCACAAAGAGCTGACAGCTCAACAATGGATCAAATAACAACTAACAAATATTATTTTAAAATGTATAAAAACTAACAGAAAAATAAATTCAATCCAAACTATTTAAATACTTATATTATTTATTAATAAAATAACAAGTATTTGTAAACTAACTCATACATCACAGATCGCATGGAGTGAATAAATAATTTGTTACTTGTTATTTAGTCCATTATTGAGATGTTTTATCATTATTGAGAAACTTGGATATGTACGGTCGGAATAATCTTATAATAATTCACTTAGATTTTATTCAATAAAAAAACTTAATATATAATTATGAAATAAAATATATTACCTTGTTTAATCACTTTTATTTCAGATACTACATGGTTCGATCCTTAGATCATCTTCAGGTGTAATTTTGTTTATGCCTTCAAGATTTGTTACAATATACACCTGAAGATGATCTAAGGATCGAAACATGTGGTATATGAAATAAAATTGATTAAACAAAGTAATATATTTTATTTCTTAATTATATATTATTTCCAATCCAGGGCCAATATAATTATTATAAAAACTTAATATTCCATTAAATGTTTTTAAAAATAGTATAAAAAGTCAAACGTGTTACCTTTTTATAAAATTAATATTTTTCAGTTGTTTTATTTTATACGTTAAAAAGCCATTAGTTTTAAATTTATTGGGTTACTATGACCAAACTTTTTTTATTTTTAAAACTTTTTATAATATAGAGTACTTAAAATTAGTTAAATTGGTTTGTATATGTTTTAATATATGATTTTTTTATTAAAAGACATTCAGTAAACGAAAATAGATAGAGAACATATAAAAAATAGTTGTTAGCTCCTTTAAAACAAGGTCGATAGAACAATACCAAAGTTGTTGAAAGTATATATGTTCAAAGTAATCAAATACAAGTTTAATTCGAAATGGTCGAAACGTCTCAGTTAACTAACCACAGCTTTCAAGGTCATACAATATTGCATACGATGAGAAAGTGAGATGATCTGTCCCAACACTTTAGTTGAGTGAAGTACATGTTGGTTAATAAAGTGCCCCCACGAAGGATCAAATTAATGTAGGCCGAGTATGATAATTTAAAATAGCGTACAGTGTGCCTAAAACGTTCATGGTCTATAAAATCCAGGTCACACATTTAGATTTCAATTATTTGCGGACCAACCTCTCTCTGAGAACATTTGGTGAACCAGGAATCACCCTCTGAACATATCTTGTTCGAAGTCTTGTTCGAACTCCACACATATTGGAAGAACTTCTGTAATTACATTTGCATGAACGCAGGATGGAAACGTCAGTTATGGACACAGTAAGTTATTATTATGGGGAATGTTCACATAACCATAAATGTTTGGTGGATAAGGTATTCCACCTTAAATATACATATAGTGAGTTTTAATGTACTTTTAAATATATTTCTGACTTTTGAAATAATATTGGATACCTAAATTATATATGCGTTTCTATCAGTTGAAGTACGTGAAATATTTTATATTAAATTGCCTTTCTTTTTATGCCACCTTTACAACATTCACAGAAGTCATATAATAAATGAACTGGGCCTCAATGGGTGGGTCAATACCTTCTATAAGGTTTATTTAGTAAGAGAACTAGGAAATTCATAATACCACGTACAAATCATAAAAAGTGTAATCCCTGTTCGTTCCCAGAAGAACGATTTCTAAATTTTAAGGAGTATTTACTGAGTTTGAATGATCGAGCTAATAAAGGACCATTTAATAATATCCCAATAGCAAGGGCCACCAAGAAATATACAGCTTCAGTTAAGAAGGGACCGCTCATCAGTCACCTACCACTGAACAGCCACGATTGATGTTATTTGATGCCGTTATCTAGCGATAACATTGGAACTCTCCAAGGCCACAGTTACTTTATACTTTTAAATTAAATTTGCTATGAAGTTTTGTGAACTATTCTGGGAAACTGAGGGAGTTTACCATAAATATCTTCTATGAAATAAATATTACGTGTAATATGAGATTTAAAATGTCGTATTGAGTTTTGAGATTTTGTTTTTCTATTGATGTTATTATGTAGAATCTTTGAGTAGTTCTATAATAAAAGAAATATTTCCCAGCTATTCATTTTAAGAGATCATCGGAAGCAAACATTGGTTGGTCAGCTTTGTGGTTTCTGAACTCGGACCTGCAGGGCTTTAAGGGTCGGCGCTGTAATATATTACGATATATCTAGATCAATAGATTAATTTATAAATATACAACAAAAGAGCTTAGCATTAAAATAGGCATATATTTCAAAACAGTTCCGCATGCACAGTCACTTTCTTGCTTCTTAAGGGCTGCTGACCCACCCATACACATGCAGTGCTACTGACCCACTCACCCACTCATACACGTACAGTGCTACTGACCCACCCACCAATACACGTACAGTGCTACTGACCAACCATATCACCCACCCATACACGTACAGTGTTACTGACCAACCATATCACCCACCCATACACGTACAGTGCTATTGACCAACCATATCACCCACCCATACACATGCAGTGCTACTGACCAACCATATCACTCACCCATACACGTACAGTACTACTGACCCACCCACCATCCATACACGTACAGTGCTACTAACCCATCCCCCACCCATACACATGCCCACCAATACCACTGTACGTGTATGGGTGGGCGGGTGGGTCAATTCCACTGTACGTGTATGGAGGGGCGGGTGGGTCAATACCACTATACGTGTATGGAGGGGCGGGTGGGTCAATACCACTGTACGTGTATGGATGAGCGGGTGGGTCAATTCCACTGTACGTGTATGGATGGGCGGGTGGGTCAATATCACTGTACGTGTACGGGTGGGCGGGTGGGTCAATACTACTGTACGTGTATGGATGGGCGGGTGATTTAATACCACTGTAGGTGTATGGGTAGGTGGGTGGGTCAATACCACTGTACGTGTATGGATGGGTGGGTGGGTCAATAACACTGTACGTTATCGGTTCCAACGGGTATGGTTAAACTACAGTTAAACTCCTGCTTCTGATCTGCATTACATATCTCATACATTCAAACACATTTAGTTTATGCATCAGTTATTTCATTCTAGGAAACCCCTCAAAATGTAAGTCAAACAAAATCTGAACATCTTAGATGTAAAATATGGCTATATATTACTAAAAGGGAAAATACACTGTATAAATAACACTACGTGCAACTAGAACAATATCATATCATGTTGATAACAATACGCCAAGAAGGAGATTATGAGAAAATATAAGTAACTACAGATCAAATGTAACATCATTATAAAAGCCTCATTCACTTTAACAAGACGAATACAATTTTTTTTTTTTTTTTTTTTTTTTTTTTTTTTTTTTTTTTTTTTTACTTCGTTTGAAGTAAAAGAATTAAGTGTAGTTTTCCCAAGCGAAAACTTCTTTTGCAAGTTGTCTTACAAATAACTCAAACTACATTGATACTTACCAATCTTCAACAGCTGATACTGGTCGTTATGTTAACTATGTAATAAAGTGTAAATTATATTTAGCAATTATTATACTAGGTTTTCAGAAATGAATATTTTAATAATTTATTATTTTACTATTCCAGTATACACGTTGTGTGTTTTCAATCCATCCTCTCAAAAACTGTTTTTATGTATACAATAACATTCTAATCTATTGAAATTTGTTTTAAACACCCTGTACATTGCATCGTTTTCTCTTTGTATATATACTTATAATTTGGAAAAACTCAAATATGAATTTATCAGGCATTTACGAGTAATTATAGTGTATTACTTACCTTTAGATATTTACGAGTAATGACAGCCTCCTCACTACCACAAACATTTACGAGTAACGACAGCCTCCTCCTTAACATCAGTCATTTTCGAGAAATAACAGCCTGCTAACCACCCTTCAAACATTCTCTAGTAATGACAACTTCCTAACGACCTTTCAGACTTTTACGAGTAACTGGTAGCCTCCTCCACGAGTAACTGACAGCCTCCTCCTTACCTTCAGACATTTTTGAGAAATAACAGCCTGCTAACCACCCTTCAAACATTCTCTAGTAATGACAACTTCCTAACGACCTTTCAGACTTTTAAGAGTAACTGATAGCCTCCTCCACACCTTCAGACACTTACGGGTAATGACAGCCTCCTATTCACATTCAGACATTTACGAGTAATTACAGCCTCCTCCTCACCTTCAGACATTTACGAGTAATTACAGCCTCCTCCTCACCTTCAGATATTTACGAGTAATTACAGCCTCCTCCTCACCTTCAGATATTTACGATTGATTACAGCCTCCTCCTTACCTTCAGATATTTACGAGTAATTACAGCCTCCTCCTTACCAGCAGGCATTTACGAGTAATTACAGCCTCCTCCTCACCTTCAGATATTTACGAGTAATTACAGCCTCCTTCTTACCTTCAGATATTTACGATTGATTACAGCCTCCTCCTCACCTTCAGATATTTACGAGTAATTACAGCCTCCTCCTCACCAGCAGGCATTTACGAGTAATGACAGCCTCCAAGTCACTCTTCAGACAAATGTGACTAAAGACGGCTTACTTTCCACTCTCAGGACGAATATTAAAAATTATAGCCTATCCGTCATGCCTCAGACAAACGCCCTTCTACTGACAGCCTCCTACTCCGAATTCAGAATGTTTGTCGAAAGACAGTTTGCTACCCACCTAACAGAAAAAATAATACAAATGACAGCCTCTCACTCACCTTTCATATAGATACGTACAGTAAAAGCTTTCTACCAACCCATATCACAAAGCTAAAAGCCTACAGTACACATTTGTTATTACATTTTGCAAGTAAAAAGACTCATACGGTTGTACCTGTGTTTAATGTAGATACATCCAGGAACATGACGTGTAGAGGCAGTGACAAGTTGGCCAAGCAGGTCCAATCCAACATATTGTCAAGTTTATGAGAGTTTCGTGCTCAGAATGACTTAGCCACAACTTTATAACATTCCTGAACTACAAAGTAAAATATCCCTTAAAATCATAATAAATTCGGCATGGGTAACAGATATATACATGCAAGTATGTTTATACCTTGAGCACCTTAACTTAGCTAATGCCTATTGTCGAGCCAACCACAAAAACGGCGGTGTGTCAATTCATGTAAACTCAGCTCTTGATGTCAAGCCAGTCAATCTTGACCAGTTTTGCTCGGAATTAGACATTGAATTGACCGGTGCTATATTGACCGACAAGTCACTACTAGTTTTATCTATATACCGCTCACCAAATGGTAACCTAGAGCTTTTCTTTGATGCCCTGGACAATTGCCTAGTTTGGCTTGCTAGGTTTAATATGCCAATAGTCTTAGGTGGCGATGTTAACCTACCTTTAAACACAAATGATGACTCAGCTAATATGTTCAATTTTATTCTTAGAGGTCACGGACTCTTTATAACAACCCGTAGTCCTACTCGTGGTGAGGACTGCCTGGACACCATAGCTACTTCCCTGAATTTGTGGGCCTACAGCGTCGATATCGGGGATCCCGTGATAGCCGATCATTGTCCTGTGTTGATGAATGTGTTCTCGGAGGTGGTGAGTGTTGACAATTCTCCTGCATGGTGTGCCAATTATAATAGATCTATTAGGATTATTAATGATGACAAATTTCCTAGTTTTAAGGAAGCTCTATCTCAGACAGATTGGAGTCCCATTCTGCACTCAGCATCTTCACATCCTGAACAGGCCTTCTTGGATTTTTTCAACATGTTTAATGAGTTGTTTAACAGTTTCTTTCCAGCTAAAGCCTCATCCAGTTTTAAGGAGTCTAAAAATCCAAAATCTAAAGCGAGTAGTAAAGCCTGGTATACTGATGACCTCGCCAAACTAAGACAGCTTGTAATTGCTCTGCATGATAGATATAAGAGTGCCAATATTCAATCAGAAAAAGACAGATTTTATTCAATGTACTTAAGCTAAAAGGGCCTATAGAAAGAAGGTAGATGAGTCAAAGAAACGAGCAAATATGGAGGAAATCCTGAATGCCAAAAACCCGTGCAAGGCAGCCTGGAGTCTGGTTAACCGTACCACAAAAGCTAAACCTACTCTAAAGTGTAATGCCAGTCCAGATGATTTTAACTCATATCTTCTTGGTGAAGTTGACAGGATAGTTGGTTCCATTCCCTCGGACAATTCTGGCATATCGCAGTTTCAAGTACCAGTACCTGGTAAGAAAGTTGGGGAATTCCTCCATTGGTCTCAAGTGAGCCCTGAAAACTTAATAAAAATTATTGGCAAATTCAAGAACTCTCAGAGTCAGGATATCTTTGGCATGAACGTTGTTCTTTTGAAGTATGTTATAAATGTAATAGCCATTCCCTTGGCTGCTGTCCTGAATGCTTGTTTGGGTGCTGGCATCTTTCCAGATATCTTAAAAGCTACTAGAACCGTACCAATTTTCAAGAAGGGGGATCCTGAAAAGGTGGAGAGTTACAGACCAATTTCGATAGTGTCAATTTTTTCCAAGGTCTTTGAGACAGTGATGAAGATGCAGCTGGTGGAATATTTCGAAGCTAATAGCCTGTTTTCGGAATCTCAGCATGGTTTCAGGAAAACCCGTTCGACAGTAACTGCAGTTTTGGAGTTGATCGACCACATCTTGGAATCTTTTGAGGCAGGAGATTCGGTTGCCCTGACTCTAGCCGACCTAAGTAAAGCCTTCGATTGCGTTTCACATGACCAACTTATATCGAAGCTACAGAAGTATGGTGTGGCCGGAGCTGCTTTGCAGATTTTTAGATCTTATTTGACTGACCGCAAACAAGTCCTTTGTGTCAGGGGCGCTCAGTCTAGGCCAGGACCAGTAAAGTACGGAGTACCTCAGGGTTCGGTTATTGGCCCGGTTCTTTTCCTCATCACAGTCAATGATTTGGACCAGCTGGGAAGCCTGCTTCTGTTTGCGGATGATACTACAATCTACGCCAGCGGCAGGACTCCAGAGGAAGCAGAATTTAGGTCTAATCAAACTTTTTCCAGAGCAAAGAAGTGGTTTGAGGAAAATAGCCTATGTTTGAACGAGGACAAAACCCAAGTTATGGTCTGTAGCCTGTCCAGACCCCTGACTAATATACAACATGATATCAAACTCTTGGGATTTACCTTGGACCCAAAACTTACATGGAGAGGGCATACAAATAACATTTGTATCAAGCTAGCCCGCGTTCTTCATTTGCTGCGTAGACTCAAACCTATGTTGACTAAGCAATACTTATTAACAGTTTACTACGGAATGTTTCACAGCCACATCAGCTATGGTCTGGAGATTTGGGGTCATGCCACTGGGTGCAAAGATATCTTCATCCTTCAGAAGAAAGCGGTTAGACTGATTTTGTCAGCCAAGGGTAGAGATCACTGCAGGCCCATTTTCATCGAACTGGGAGTGCTGAGTATTTACAGCCAGTACATTCTCTCCAGCCTGACCAATTTAAAGGCAAATCTGTCGGACTTCTCTGTAAGGAGTGATCTCCACACTTATAACACCCGGAGAAATGGCGACCTTGACATTCCCTTCTGCCGACTCAGCAAGAGGAAAGACAGCTTCCCCCATCTCGCGCTGCGTATGTACAATAGGCTACCAGCAAATATCAGGAACATAGGAAACGTCCAGGAGTTCAGGGACCGCCTAAAAACTTGGCTGCTGCAGAGACCATTTTACTCACTGGGTGAATTCCTCCAAGCTACTTACAGAGTCTGCCGCCCATATCTGTGAATAAAATGTATATAAATGTATAAATGTTTTAAAATGTTTTATAAAAAGTTTTTTTTTTCTCCCTTTGACGCTATCTATCCAGCAGAGCTGGTCAAGGATTCAGCAGGAGGTAATCAGGTAATCAGGTAATCAGGTATATAGTGTGTTTTTGGTAGAATCAAACTTCTAGATGTTTACTGAATCAAAAGGTGAAAAGTGCTTTATTAGGTAATTATATAGAACAGAGGCCTTATCCAATGGTTGGTTGAATTACACAGGCCAACAAAAAAAATTGTTTTAAAACTTTTTTGACAATAATAGCTGATTTTTATAGCTTTTTATGTGCTTAATCCAAATCTGGTCTTAGTTTTTTGTATCACCCATAGTTTTTGAGCAATTTGCTTTTTGTTATATAGTTTAAAATCTCTATATGGTATATAGTAAAATTAATGAAACTCTATGTTAAATCACAAGCATGGTTTATATTTACAGTAGGTTACTTGAAATAATGATAAAGTGTAGTAATATAGGTTTAAGTAGTCAGATGGAATTGGTTTATACTTCCTTTCTCTTTTTTATTTGAAGATTCTTGTATAGCTTTTTCTGCGATGAGTCGCATGTTGAGCTTCTCGGTGAAGCGACCAACAGTAGTCCCCCATCATGTTGATGTTCCAGCGGCCCTGGTAGCGTTTTTCCATCAATTTAATATCTTGGTGAAAACGCTCACCCTGCTCCTCACTAACATCTCCCAAATTTTCCGGGAAGTAATCAAGATGACTGTTCAAAAAATGAATTTCAGGCTCATCAAACATCCTAATTTTATAAACTTCTTTCACATGTTAGCTACAATATTACCATATTCTGGGTCTTTTGCATTTCCTAAGAATGTTGTAACAACTTGCTTGATTGATACCCATGCTTCTTTCTCATTTATCGTCATTGTGGTTTCAAAGGTAACATCGAACATCATTTTTCGATTGTCGGGTCATACAAAGACGCCTTCTTTAAGTTTAGCTTCTGAAAGTTTTGGAAACATTTAGCAGAGATACTTGAAACAAGGTCCATCTTTAGGCAATGCTTTTACAAATTGTTTCATGAGGCCTAACTTTATATGTAGAGGAGGTAAGAGAATGTTTTTAGGATCTACAAGATTTTTGCGGAGAATGTTCTTCTCGCCATGTTTCAAAGACTCCCTCACAGGCCAGTTCTTTGTGCACCAATGTTGATCCCTAGTTCTACTGTCCCATTCACACAAGAAACATGGGAATTTAGTGAAACCAGCTTGCTGACCAAGAAGCATGCATGTTACTTTTAAATCACCACATATCATCCAACCATGAGCAGATCAGCCAATTTTATTCAACACTATTTCTAGGTTTTCATAGCTCTCTTTCATATGTACAGAATGGCCAACAGGTATAGATGCATAAGTGTTACCATTGTGTAATAAAACAACTTTTTAACTAGTTTTGGATGAATCAATAAACATTTTTTGTATTCAACACCGAACTCGTTCATCAGACCTGGAATGTCTGAGCAGTACACTAAATCACCTTCTTGTACAAAAAAATGTTGAAAACTGCTGCTCTCTCTTTCTATACACATGTATGCTGGTTCCAACTGCCAACAAGTTCTTTTCTTTTCGTCTAGAACCAAGCAATTCAGCTTTTTCTTTTGTTAACCCAAGATCCCTAACCAAATCGTTAAGCTCGATCTGCGTAAACAGTTTAGGCTCTATATTTCCTGTAGTACAATGGAACTCTTCATCATCTTGCTCATCTAGCTCTGACTGTACATCAGAAAACATTTCAGTTTGAACAGAATTCAAATCATCTGGAGGTTCTGGGACCGGTAAATCTACATTGTGCTCTACTGGTCGGATGGCGGATATTAGGTTAGGGTAGCTTATTACCTTCTTATTTTTCGAGTTATGGCTAGTAATATCAATACTGCAAAAGTAGCAATCATCAGTGTGGTTTCTAGGTTCCCTCCATACCATAGGAACAGCAAACTTAAAGGTTTTTTTCTCCCTTTTTGACCATTTTCTAATATCTTCAATGCAAACATAACATACCTTATGCGGGGCCCAAGATTTATCCTGATCACCAAGTTTAATTCCAAAATATGAGAAATAAACCTTTTGCACAAAGTCTTTAATGTTTCTTTGGTGTTTTTTAATAACAAACTCACCACAAATATAACAAAAACTGTCAGCAGAGTTCTTACAACCGCGTTTAGACATTTTACTGAGCACATGTACTGGAAACCAGAAAGTGATGTTAGGTTGGCAGTAAACAAAACATCAGCTGTGAACAGAAAAATATAATCCCCCTTTTTCTGGACAGTAAATGTGTTTCAGCAGTGTTGCCAACTCTTCTACAGCCAGTACAAAATATTTTACAATTACATTTGAACTATATAAAAACTGTTAAATTCTTTAAAAAATATCTAAATTTAATAAATGTATGTGCAAATGTGAAAAAATGGTAGGTGATAGAGCTTAATAAGTGTCAAATTTGGGTTTAGCACCCTAAAAAACATAAGAATAAGGTGTTTTAAGAAAAACGTTTTTCCATCGTTGGCCTGTGTTATTTTTCATAGTAGATACATAAATAAGAAAAAAGAATATGATAGTTGTTTACTGCAAAAAAGCCGAAAATATTACGAAAATGAGGGATAAGTGAAAAATATTTGGTCCGTAAATACAGCAATTTGAGTTTTTCAAATTAAACGGAACTTTGCTCTAATCACGAATATGGAAACTGTTTACAATTAAATCATTAACAAGCATGTTGGTGACGTATGTGTGCCGATTTCAGTTACGTTATATTAGGATAGGGCTAGGTTGGGTATGAACGGGTTAGGTTACGTTAGATTTGGTTAGATTCTGTTACTTTTGTTTAGGTTATGTCAGGATATTTTAGATTATTAGGTTTGTTTAAGTTATGTTAGGATTGGTAAGTTATACTAGGTTTGGTGAGATTATGTTAGGTTTGGTGAGATTACGTAGGTTAGGTTTGGTTAGTTCTTATTAGGTTCGGTTAAGTTAACTTAACACACCTAACCCTACAAACCAAAACCTAACTGAAACTGACACAATTCTAACGCGATTATTCACGTTGATGTGCTTGATAATGGTTTGATTGCAAAGAACTTGTCATATTCGTAATCAGGAAAAGTCCACACAATGTAAGTAGCTACATTTTTCGCTAAATTAAAGAATAAAAAAATACCTTTGTTTTTTCCTCATTTAAAAAAAATCATATTCTTGTTATTTTATTTATGTATATACTATATAAAAGAAATTTCAATTAAAAATTCTAAAAGGCCCCTGTTTTATATAATAACCAAACAAAAATAATATTACCAAACGTTTTGTTTTTAATACTGTAATATTACCAAACGTTTTGTTTTTAATACTGTAATATTACCAAACGTTTTGTTTTTAATACTGTAATATTACCAAACGTTTTGTTTTTAATACTGTAATATTACCAAACGTTTTGTTTTTAATACTGTAATATTACCAAACGTTTTGTTTTTAATACTGTAATATTACCAAACGTTTTGTTTTTAATACTGTAATATTACCAAACGTTTTGTTTTTAATACTGTAATATTACCAAACGTTTTGTTTTTAATACTGTAATATTACCAAACGTTTTGTTTTTAATACTGTAATATTACCAAACGTTTTGTTTTTAATACTGTAATATTACCAAACGTTTTGTTTTTAATACTGTAATATTACCAAACGTTTTGTTTTTAATACTGTAATATTACCAAACGTTTTGTTTTTAATACTGTAATATTACCAAACGTTTTGTTTTTAATACTGTAATATTACCAAACGTTTTGTTTTTAATACTGTAATATTACCAAACGTTTTGTTTTTAATACTGTAATATTACCAAACGTTTTGTTTTTAATACTGTAATATTACCAAACGTTTTGTTTTTAATACTGTAATATTACCAAAACCAAACGTTTTATGTTACGAAAAACAAAAAAAATTAACCTGTTCATTTCAAATTATACTACTTGCTTTAGAAACAAGAAGAATGTCCATTCATATGGGTCCCATGGAGCCGGTCTGTATTTTCTGTGTAATTTTGTCATGTTTGATTTTCACATGTCTATATCCCTGTCTATGTCTTTATCCCTTAGTCCATCTCTCAGTCTCTTTCCAGCACACGATGGACTGACTAATAGCTGAGATAATAGAACTCCAAACAGTCGTCCGAGTTTTTATTTCAGACCATCCGCTCTTAGATTGAAGCACAGGGAAGCGTCTAGTTTCTATATAGTCAATGCCCAAAATATTGATATGGCCTCACTTTAAATTGTTAATAAAATAATTTAATTATTCCAATAACTTTAACACTGTATTTGAACATTAATAATTTTTAGTTACAACAAATCTAGGTATAATACTTGTATAATCAATCTTATTAATACAACTTAATAAGACTAGAATCTTATTCATATAAAAAAATAGGTAGCAAACACACTCATCAGATGGGACCGTATAAAATATAAAACTCATGTGCGTATTATTTTTATTTTTAATAATATTTTATATGTTAGAAGTATAATTAATAGTTAAAAACATATATTGGTGCAATGCTATTGAAAAATAGCTATCACTATTTACTTCTTAACTCTTAAAATCTGTCATAAACTCATACTGCAATTAGATCGTAAAACTAGTTGTATTAAAATACAGTATTACATTAAATAAAACATATAGTATATATGATACGACAATAAAAATATAGCATATATAAATAAAACTGCAATGTTGTAAATATATTTAAATCAATATTTCTTTTAACTGTTGCTTTCCTTTTCAGACTTTACCAAATCACATATGTCCCTCTGTGTTTCTGATCCCCCGGGAAGTATTCCAGCTTCACAACATCAGCCCACAGATATGGTAATAACAATTCCCTTGGTAAAACAGTCCCGGAAATGTTTCCAGGGATTTTTGTTCAATACACTATCAGAAAAAATTGCTTTGAAAACATCTTGTGTATATACATTTTTTCAAGTGTTCCATCCTCATGTATATCAATGACTATGATAGCTGATTTAAAACTACAAAAATTAAATCATTAATTATTTTAATAACTGGAATATTGAGTTTTCTAGTTCTTTCTTTAGAACTAAGGGTTTTCAATCTTCGTTCTGATAAAATATTAAAAGTATTTCGAAATAAAAATGATCTTCACATAATTGGGAGTCGACCTTCCAGGAGCGGTTAAGTAAATCACTTAGTCACCGATGCATGAAGAGGTATTTGAGTTGATACTTTATTAGATATTCTGTATCGTAAGGAATTGGCAAAAAAAATCCTGTTGTCTTCTCTCTGGCGAATGGATTATTTGACTGCATTTACTTCTTATTTATTCAATAAAGACTTCATTCTTTGTCAGAAAATCAATTTCATCTACAATTGTCTTACCGAATTCAAATTCTCAAACCATGCTCAACTAATCTTTTATTGTATTGCATCTGGAATTACTTCACTCCAATTAAATAACATTTATTCTATTTTCTATCTATTTTCAAAAACAACAAAGAAAATAAAAGTTGTTTTAAGCCAAAACTCAACGAATTGACTATAGAAACAAACAGACTAACCAAAACAATACATTTTCAGTAGATAAAATTAAATTAAATAATCATTATATTCTCAAAAAAGCTGTACTGTATTAACAGTAAATTCAAATTAAATGTAACTGATAATTATCCTCTCAAGTGCTAAAGCCTGTGCGAGAGGACCAAGAGGTTATCAACAATACATTTTAAAGAGATTGGAAAACGTAAATCGAATAGCTATTAATAAATACCTCATTAACTAGAATCGTCATATGAGTCTACATGAGAACATTATAATAAAAACATAAGATATTAAAGACAAATAACGATGAGAAATAGACACACTTCAATAGAAACATATACGCACATAGATGCAAACCTGTACTGCCATTTAACGGTTTGGTTTAAAATAAGCCCTCGGACGACTGTTTGGCGTACTGTTAGGTCAGCTATTAGTCACTTCAGCGTGTGCTCTGATTGGAAAGAGATAAAGTCCAGCACACCACTGGCACTACCTGTGAAAACCGGACATGAACTACTACTACCGAAGAGGAAAACGGACTTCATTGAACCTATATGTGCGAATAGTATTCTTGTTTCTATAGTCAATGCTTAAAGTTCATTCTCCCCACTTCCTAAAGCTGCAATCATCCTTAGGTCAGTTTAGCGTCAATTGTCAACTCAAACATTGCACAGCTTCATGCAGCAGTACACACTAATCCAATATATTTGTAGGTTTTGTTAACAGTTAGTATTGCTCTAATTTTAAGTTCTAATGAAGATTCTAAGATTAAGAAACACGCATTTTCATAGTCACTTTTAGTTTAAAAAAGCAAAATTTTTTTCATCTTTATTCATGCACTGATTAATTGTCTATACACCCTATGCTTCACACGAAGACCATTTATGCGAGAGACTAAATCACAATTTATCACAAATTATTACTAAAAATACAACAACCAAGCAATAAAGAAATTACGTTTGACAATATAATACTGTTAACTATGATACTGAAGACTTGACTACTCTGTCGTAAACATTGTCTTGTGGTGTAAACCGTTTCATCGACCATCAAACAAATTATGTTGGTAACAACAGCTTTGTATAAGTAGTAGCATATAAATGTAATGCCTATAAACTAATACTGTGGGTGTTGCCTTTACGAATAATCAATGAATAATAAATAAATATGACTACCTCTGTATAAATTGAAACAATTCTGAGTATTTTAATATATATGTGCCTCATAAAAACTTGTTTTGTGCTAAATATGTATTGTTCCTAATTATTTGAGTAGGTTTAAGACATAGAAAGAACTAAATGTGAGACAGAATGTATGCATTTATATTACGCACGCATATAGTTTTTCTAAAAAAATCTATAAGTAATTACAAAGGCAACTGATTTTGAAAAAAATATGTTTTAGTTCTTATTGATGCAGAGGTCAAGGGCAAGTAAAATTCCACTGACGAAATGATTTAGAATGGGTAAATCAACTAGTGATCCGTCACTCTTTGTTTGTAAGTGTAACTGTTATTATTTATACTGTACTAAAAACATACGTAAATGTACTTGAAATTACTCAAAACTACTCTAGATTGAATGAAATTAGACACGTTTTAATCAATAATACTCTTAGATGAACGACTAAGTCCGACCTAAAAAGACACGTTAAAACATCGTGATAAATACACTCAAAGTAAACACTAAAGGAGAAACTGAGATGAGATTTATTTGTAAGCTCTTCAAATATTGTCTTAAAATTTTCTGGTAACGGACTACTCTGTAAATCTACTGACAAACTTCGTTCTGACAATAAAATACAATGTTTTGTTTCCCCTGTACTATAAATATACAACTGTGATAAACTTTAAAATATTTCACCCATTCTTGAATGTTCAAGTAATACATACTGGCATGTTTATAACACCCGTTATGACAGTTTGTTGTTAAAAAAAGTCAATAGTCTTTGTAATGATTTATGTCACACAGTAAGTGGCTATTACAAAGACTTGTTTACGGAATTTGTCATGAGTAACGTTTCTATGTCTAGATGATATATACCACTGTACATTATAGTTGGTAATAATTGGGTTATAATTGAATGTTTATTCTAATCCGTTTTTATACCCTTTTGCTCAATTTTTAGATATAGCAAAATGTATTAATAATATTCTGTAAGTGTACAATTATATTTCCAGATCTCTAAAGTATTGCAATAGTTTCGTGGTTAAAATCAACTTATTGGTGCATTGAATTTAAGTTAATTATACAATCTGTTTAAAATTAACTATAAAACTTTAAATATAATGTTTTACCAATAATTGTATCATACGGTGATATATTTAGAACTAAAACAATCAGACAATCGATACTCCAAAGTACCTTAACTAAATTCAATGCAATATATCACGTATCCAGGATAGGGAAACACTGAAGTAATAACACTATGTAGTGTAGCTATAATCTAAATATTCAATCACACAGGTTGGCACAAAGAGACACTTCTCAGAGAATTTCAAACATCCTATCTACTCTGAATCTCCCCATTTTGCAAGATATCCCACAACGTGTAAGGTAACTCAAATCTTAAAAACCACCAATTCGCCTAGCTTCCCAGCTATTCTTAAACGAATGTTCACAAAAAACCAACTAGGCGTTAACTTGGGATGTTTAACGGTCAAAACCAATTTCTAGTGTCTGACCCAATGACCGTCATGGATGGAATGAACCTACTTCGTAAGGAATGAACTATGTTAAATCATTTTCGAACGAGTGTGGAATGATTCAACTACTGGAAATATAAGTGAGGAATGGACAATGATCGGCCATGATTGTGGAGTCAAAGTTTTAACTATGGATCACATAATTAATGACTGTCATTGTGTATTTTCCAGGGGGGATTAGCTGGCTTTATTTAATCCAAGAGGCAAGATAAATCGTTAAGAAGCCTGAGTTTATCTCTGTGGTGGTATATCAACATTTAAACACTAAAATACATGTACTTTGTTCTGTAGATTTTATTTCCTCTAGAACTTTTTGTATTAAGTTCGTTTTTTATCTTCTATTAGTTTTGTGGCTGGTCTATTAAAAACATACAATACACAACCACAAACATATATACATCATGAGTAACGTTATATTTGATCGAGACTAAAGAACAACATTCAAAGAACGTTAAATCAAAAACATATCTTATGATACGTTATAGCTTCTCCTTACTTGAAAAGCAAGATTTTATTCAAAAATGAAAATACTGTTCCAATAATTGACATATAAAGTCAGTCAGCTTTGAATTAATTTAATTAAATTTCCTGAAACTTTCAGAGAGGCAGATCTCAAATTAATTAAGACAGTTACCCTTGCCTGATTAAACAAATTTATTTTTTATTTTAGGCCCGTTCCATTTGAATATTTCTTCTAGTTAATATGAAGGTGGTCTTTTACAAGAAAGGTCTTTTACTTCTGTACTAATGGTGTCGTCATTGTGATGCAGTGTTGTAACCCAGCTACTTGGGAACAAAGTAATGTAGATATTGAAGATGATATTTTCTGTGCTCGGTCTCTTTATACTGAAACAGCGTCCGCTCAATGGCTGCCAGAGGTGTGGTAGAGAAGTTTATAGTGTCATAAATAGATGGAGGTTAAGGTTTGGATTCTAATTTTAAAAGAAAAATGATTTTCAGGCTAGTAAATTAGCTGAAAATCAGACAAATACTACGTGGTTCACAATATGTGGTAATTTAACAATATGTGACGGCGCTGAGCCGTGATTCAGGTACAGACTTGTATTGCGGGAATTGTATCATAAATAGCACAGGCGCTTCGAAGATTGTTATAAAAAAAATTGTTTTAACGTACGGTGGCATTAACCTACCCACCCTCCCATACACTTACGGTGGTATTAACCTACCCGCCCAACCATACACATACGGTTGCATTAACCCAACCGCCTACCCATACACGTACGGTGGCATTAACCCACCCGCCCACCCATACACGTTCGGTCACATTAACCTACCCGCCCACCCATACACGTACAGTGGTATTGACCCACCCGCTAGCCCACCCATACACATACGGTGGCATTAACCCAACCGCCCACCCATAAACGTACGGTGGCATTAAGCTATGCGTCTTATAGGCTTAATACGGTGGTATTAAGCCCCGTTAAGCTATGCGTCTATTGGTTGACTTGTATATTCGGGTGTTAATTAATGGCTGTTTCTAAGAGCAGTAAACCATAGTAACAATGACCACACTTATTCATCTACACTCATCAAGCACATTCACCCTTAATATTTGGTCATATCTCTATGATTGGTGTCTTAATAGTGAAAAAAGATGAGTAAATGCGGCGTGTACATAACTTACTGTTTAACTTTTTAATTACTTTAGAGTAAGTAGCAAATTATATCATGTAGTTGTTAGTTTCACACCAATAATAGCTAAAGCAATTAAACATAAATCAATTTGTATGTTTTATACGCAAATACGTTTATATATAATATAACCATAAAAAGCAATTTTACACTTTCATTGTTCCAACATCAACAATTGTGTGCTTTATAAAAAATATTCAATATATTTGGCCAATAATGTTTAATACTTTTCCAAATGATACAAGAAAAGAATTTGTCTGCTGGAGTAACGGTGAACCTAATTTAGAAGAATTTTTAAAACCCTTGAACAAGGTTTCACCCACCATTAAATTCACCATGGAAAAATAAATAAACAATAAATTATCATTTTTGGATGTAAATGTAGAAAAAACAAAACATGACCTAAAAACATCAGTCTACAGAAAACAAACTCACACAGGCAAATACCTCAATTTCAATTCTAAACACCCACAAACTGTTAAAGAAGGTGTAGCCTTCTCTCTCTTTGATAGGGCCCGAGCCATATGCTCAGACAAAACTAAACTAGACAATGAACTAAACAATGTTTCCAAAGATCTAATAAACAATGGCTACCCTCAGTCTCTCATAAACAAATGCAAACAAATAAGAAAACGCAAACAAACACCCACTGACACAGAAAAGCCTAAAGCATTCATGTCCATTCCATATACGCCTAACCTTTCAGAAAAAATCAGACGCATAGCTAGGAAATACAAAGTCAGAACATCATTCAACACACAAAACACATTAAGACAGTCTTTAACTAAAACTAAACCAAAAAGTGAGGAGCAATCCTCCAAAAATGTAGTTTATTGCATTACTTGTGAATGCAATGAAAATTACATAGGAGAAACAAAGAGACCACTGGAAGTTAGGCTAAAAGAACACAAAAATAACATTAAAAAAGTAGACACTACACATTCTAAATTAGCTGAACATGCCTGGAACAATGAACACAGATTTAACTGGGATAACACTAAAATACTTCACAGGGAACCACATTTTTTTAAACGTAAATTCATCGAAGGTGCCTTTATGAAACTAAATAACGAACAAGTAATCAGTCAAAGTAGCATAGAAGTTAGACCCATGTGGGTTCCTTTACTTAAAACCACACTTGATAAAAAGTTCAATACACTCATGACATCATCTAACCAGAATCCTACACCACCTGCACATACAACAAATAAACACCCCATGAGTCTACGTCCCCGTACCTGAGTCACCGCATTTTTGGCGATCTCGGAGCGTACGTCCCTGACCTCGTCAGTCTGTGTATGGTTGTTGTGAAGTGTAGTGTGTATGTTTGTCTTGTCCCCATGTTTTATCACCTTGGAGGGAACTTCGTAGACACTGCAATTGGATTGTATCATCCTCACTTCGTGCCTGGGACGTCTAGACGCCATCGTCACTGCGGGTCGTAAGAATTCATAATTTTTGTAATATTTGATTATTGTATTGTTTTTTTCCTAATAATTGTTGTCTTTTCAGGTTAAAATGTAATTTTAATAGTAGTCTCAGTCCTTCCGAGTCATATATATCATTTTTTGTGCATGTTGAATGTTATTTTAAATTAATAGTGTTTTTCAGGTACCATATATTTATGATTATTTAATGTAATATTATTTCAGTCTGATTTGAATATTAATTTTAATTGTGTTTTGACATTTTTCGTTGATATCGTGACCTTGACAGTGCCTAATTGGTTATATTAATTTAACCCTGTTAATATTTTTTTATATTTAGTAGAAGTTCATTTTGTTGTACCCCATTCTAGGATCTAGGTTAAAATGTAGATAATTATTAAAGTAAGTTTATTAGTTTAAGAACGAAGTTTTATAACATGTTTGTGTAGATGTAATTTAGTTTTTAGCACTTGAAAAAGGTTTGGGTTTTACCAAATCGAAACGTTGTGATTGTTAATTTTCACGTAATGATGGCAAATGTCCAACTACCTTTGTCTCCCTCATAAGAAAAGAATGTTCGATAGTTAATTTCTAAAACTAGTAAATTTTTTATCTTTAGTTCGGAGAGTGTCGAGCCCCTTTTAAATTAAAAAATATACATTTAAATAAGTAACTGATTGATTAAGGGGCTTTATATGTTTAATATAGGACTCTATATAGGACAATTCTATGTGTTACCAGTGTACACTCTTTTTTATATATAAGGGTATGTATTATTTCATTTTGTATTAATGAGATACTTTTTTTCTTTTAAAATTGCTACGATCATATTTGTGGAGGAAAGAGGAATAATTTAAAAAATAGAGATATTTTTAAAAATCTGTATTTGTATTAATTGTAATTAAAAGGGTTTTATTTCGACACAACATTTAATTATTTGTTCACTACGTGTTATTACTTGTAATATGATATTTTTTTTTAGAGCATCGTATATTATTTTTCTAGTTTTACTATATAGGCTGCCAACATCGTTTACCAAAAATGCTAAATTTACTATTTTTGTGGTCAGCTTGACAGGTAATGAAAACTTAAAAAATTTTAATTTTAATTTTATTTGTTTTGTTAGTTTTGTTTATTATTTTTTATAGGCTTTAGTATATCTTATACATTGTTAACTTTGAAGTGTATATAATAAGTCATGTTGATGGAATGAGAGTTAATTTTACTGCATACTTACTACAATGAATTGTATTATTATAAAATAAAACTAATAAATAAATGTTGTTATTATTACTATGAAGACAAATTATGTCTTTGGAATGTAGTTATTGTGTTATAGGTGAGCCCAGGTTTATATTGTTTTAAAAATTAAACAATGAATGAGAGACTGGCAAATATAGTTTGCATGAGTTAAGACCTCCTAGTTATTTTTGTTTCAAATTTAAATAGGTAACTTATGTAAATTAGTTTATTTTAAGGTTTTAGTTTTGGCACTAAAACTACTGATTCATATGATTAAATTATCTTTAAACGAATGATTAAAATAGCCTAATAGTTATATCCTAAACTGTGAACTAAATTTAATTGTTCTAAAGTTTTAAAAGTGTACAATTGAAATTAATAAAATATTGTACGTGAGGAATTGTTTTATGAATACGAAATAAAACAACTTATATGAGTCAAAATCAAATCAAACAAAATATTAAAAATTTTCATTTTTTCTTTAGTTTGCTAGTAAAAAATCACATGCTGAAAAAGATAATATAAATATCATATATTTACAAGTACATTCGTATTTACACTGACATGCTTATGGCTGCATAAAGAACATCTTTAACGCTCGAAAGGTCGTTGGCAGATGTACAATCCTCTTATTTTTGGTTTTCGCAGGCAATTTATTCACATATATGTTACGTATTTTCCTGAAATACGACTTAGGTATAAAAATATTTAGACTTTAATTCCCCTGCTAAAGAAATGGGGTTTTTATCAAACAACGGAATAACTGATTATATGAACAAATATTAACAATCCACTTACAAATTTAACAGGACTAATATCAATAAAGAAACAAACTTTGTTATTTTTGTTATTAGTTTTGTTATAGCTATTTATTAAAAAAATAATAAAAATAATTATAATTTTATATCGAAATTAGTACTACTCATTGTAAAAATGTTTATCGTTTAATCGTCAAGTCTTCTCATAATTTAGGTCTGAAAATAAATTTTATCACCTTTGTGTCTAACCCGTGTTTAATACCTTTAAATATTTTATCTTGCTTTATTCTAAAATAAATGGTACATCAATTAAACCTGGAATATTCTCAGAATGTATCATTATCGTACAGACAATATAAACACGTACCAAACCCCGTTAGCTAATTAGTCCTTATGACATGTATTGAGATGAGAAAAGGGTAAAATAGTCTGATTAGATTACTTTTAAAGCTTAAGGCCAAATGCAGTGGGAACATACTAGTATCGTACAAAATTACCTTGTCTACAACGCATTACAACTAAAACAAAAGGATCCAATGAATGGCTATCACTACAGCCTTTAATACAAATAACAGATTTTTTTTGTTTATCGTGTTAATCCTGTTTTACGCATTGCGTATTTTTTCTAAGGATATAAAAACCAAATAATTCTTTACATCATAAAACAGCTGTTAGACAAAAGAAATACTCAACATTTTGGTCCTTTTTTTGGAACTTGGTATTCTGAGAGAATGCAGATGTAGCATATATGAGTACTAAGTAAGGACATTTTGGTATAATGGTCAAGTAGAAAAGAGAACTTAATAATCCAAATTATATTACATTAATAAAGACTATTTTCATTTAATTTTAAAATCCCATTACAAACAGCCTTTTAAAGAACCCTCGTAGCACATGAAAATAATATTAAATATAATTACAACTAATAAAATTCAATATTAAATATTTGTTCTTTCGCCATTACTATATCTACTATTAAGTTGACCTAATAATGTTAACGCATTATTAGACCGAGGTGTAGCGAATGTAATGGTTTTGAGAATGGCATTACTGAGCGTATTAACTCACGGAGTAAGCATTCGAAGAGTACAGAGGTGTCCTCTAGTTAGATTATAATGTTAGCCCAATTATTAGTAGTAGTAACTTAACTAAGCCAACCTTAGTAGGAAAGGGTACGTCCGTTCATTTACACATATCATGCTCACAAATAGAACAATGAAATGAAATAACAATTAAATTATCTAATAACCTTCAAATAGGTTCAATATCACACAAGTTTACGTCAGTAATCACAGAATATCAGTCTTATATCATTTATAAATTTTGTAAAGCATATCAGAGTACGGAATTTGTCCCATATTTTAAATTAAAAATTAAATATACTTTCAAAAATGTTTTGGTTTGTGGCGTATTTTATGTAACGTAATAATTAACTGAATAATTTACAAATTTAACAAGGAAAAATATTATTTTTCAAGGATATAATAATACCAGCCAGTGGTATTGTCTGGAGGGTTCCGATGCTACCGCAAGATAACAGCGTCAAACAGCACTGAGCGTGGCAGTTCCTTGGATGGGTGACCCCATCCTTACAAGCAGTCTGGAAACTGGTGGTGGTTTGGAAGTCACCTTTAAACCATTATTTACAACAAATGTTGTATACCCTTTTTTGTGTGTTTTCCAAAAGCGAGGAAAGGCATAATTTATGCTGTTGACAAAAGTTGTTGTTCAAACTTTCTTTTTGGCTGTAATCTAACAGTTCTTGTATATTTATATTCAGAAATATGTCATCTAGCAAGTACCTACAAAGAGTCCTAAAGATGATTTTATATTGTGATTATAATGCGGACAATTTTTCAAGTGCTATTGGACCAAACCACCCAGCCTTACACATACAGTGATATTGACCCACCCGCCCACTCTTACACGTACAGTGATATTGAACCAGCCGCCCACCCTTACAAATACAGTGATATTGACCCACCCACCCACCCTTACACATACAGTGATATTGAACCACCCGCTCACCCATACACGTACGGTGATATTGACCCACCCGCCCACCCTTACACGTACAGTGATATTGACCCACCCATACACGTACGGTGATATTGACCCACCCACCCACCCTTACACGTAAAGTGATATTGACCCACCCGCCCACCCTTATACATGTAGTGATATTGACCCACCCACCAACCCATACACGTACAGTGATATTGACCCGCCCACCCACCCTTACACATACAGTGATATTGACCCACCCGCCCACCCATACACGTACGGTGATATTGACCCACCTGCCCACCCATTCACGTACAGTGATATTGACCCACCCGCCCACCCTTACACGTACAGTGGTATTGACCCACCCGCCCACCCCATACACTTACGGTGATATTGACCACCTGCCTACCTATACACGTACAGTGGTATTGACCCAACCACCCAACCCATACACGTACGGTAATATTGACCCTACCCCCCACCCCATACACGTACAGTGATATTGACCCACCTGCCCACCCCATACACGTACGGTGATATTGACCCACCTGCCCACCCATACACGTACAGTGATATTGACCCACCCGCCCACCCCATACACGTACGGTGATATTGACCCACCTGCCCACCCATACACGTACAAAATCAAAGGAATTTACAGATTTGGCTTTGAGAGGGCTTCTTATCTGTAACTTAATTGGTGATATTAAGCATCATTTAACCTTTACTTTTATTAATGGGCAAATAATCAATGCCTCCAAATTTAAGTTTTTTTAATATAAAAAGTAATTTTAATTAGGTACTCAACATTTTGATTTAATCTATAACTTTATATTTCATTGTATTTATTTTTTTCAGTTCATATATATTTTATCGTATACAGTACATGGATACACTGAAATACACAGTGCAATGCTTGGAGTGCTGATTGGACGAGGGAGTATGATCTGTATAGTTATAACTTTGCAGTTGCAGTTGTCACTAACAAGGTACATTGTAATGGATTCTGCAACTGACATAGAGGAACACCGGAAAATCTGCAAACCACTCGTTTGAACATCTCTCAGTTTATCGTAATTCTTTTAAATAAAATATATTTATAACTTCCACTGACTCGAAGTTTTATTTATTTTATTTTCATCTTTTAACACATCATTGGATTAGGTTTTAATCCGTACAAAAATGGTAAAAATTAATTACGAGTATAAAGCGTCAAAGTACTTAGATAACTGGAAAATTAGGTAAATATAGTTTGAAAAAACGTTTTTATGGGGAACATTTTTATATATCTTCTCTAAAGAGATGCGAAAGAAATTATTAAAATTTATTGACGATTGGATACAATGTTTTCTTTATATTCTTTTTCCTTTTCCTTTTTTAAGCAATCAATGATTTTCACTGATAGGTATGACTGTTATATTTAATGATGTTCTTATATATATCATTGTATTTTAAATCATTTTAGACCTTATAAAAACACTGATTGACTATGTTTCAAACATTGTTAAATGTCAATGAACAATAAACGATTTGATTTGATTTGATTTGATTTGATTTGATTTGATTTGATTTGATTTGATTTGATTTGATTTGATTTGATTTGATTTGATTTGATTTGATTTGATTTGATTTGATTTGATTTGATTTGATTTGATTTGATTTGATTTGATTTGATTTGATTTGATTTGATTTGATTTGATTTGATTTGATTTGATTTGATTTGATTTGATTTGATTTGATTTGATTTGATTTGATTTGATTTGATTTGATTTGATTTGATTTGATTTGATTTGATTTGATTTGATTTGATTTGATTTGATTTGATTTGATTTGATTTGATTTGATTTGATTTGATTTGATTTGATTTGATTTGATTTGATTTGATTTGATTTGATTTGATTTGATTTGATTTGATTTGATTTGATTTGATTTGATTTGATTTGATTTGATTTGATTTGATTTGATTTGATTTGATTTGATTTGATTTGATTTGATTTGATTTGATTTGATTTGATTTGATTTGATTTGATTTGATTTGATTTGATTTGATTTGATTTGATTTGATTTGATTTGATTTGATTTGATTTGATTTGATTTGATTTGATTTGATTTGATTTGATTTGATTTGATTTGATTTGATTTGATTTGATTTGATTTGATTTGATTTGATTTGATTTGATTTGATTTGATTTGATTTGATTTGATTTGATTTGATTTGATTTGATTTGATTTGATTTGATTTGATTTGATTTGATTTGATTTGATTTGATTTGATTTGATTTGATTTGATTTGATTTGATTTGATTTGATTTGATTTGATTTGATTTGATTTGATTTGATTTGATTTGATTTGATTTGATTTGATTTGATTTGATTTGATTTGATTTGATTTGATTTGATTTGATTTGATTTGATTTGATTTGATTTGATTTGATTTGATTTGATTTGATTTGATTTGATTTGATTTGATTTGATTTGATTTGATTTGATTTGATTTGATTTGATTTGATTTGATTTGATTTGATTTGATTTGATTTGATTTGATTTGATTTGATTTGATTTGATTTGATTTGATTTGATTTGATTTGATTTGATTTGATTTGATTTGATTTGATTTGATTTGATTTGATTTGATTTGATTTGATTTGATTTGATTTGATTTGATTTGATTTGATTTGATTTGATTTGATTTGATTTGATTTGATTTGATTTGATTTGATTTGATTTGATTTGATTTGATTTGATTTGATTTGATTTGATTTGATTTGATTTGATTTGATTTGATTTGATTTGATTTGATTTGATTTGATTTGATTTGATTTGATTTGATTTGATTTGATTTGATTTGATTTGATTTGATTTGATTTGATTTGATTTGATTTGATTTGATTTGATTTGATTTGATTTGATTTGATTTGATTTGATTTGATTTGATTTGATTTGATTTGATTTGATTTGATTTGATTTGATTTGATTTGATTTGATTTGATTTGATTTGATTTGATTTGATTTGATTTGATTTGATTTGATTTGATTTGATTTGATTTGATTTGATTTGATTTGATTTGATTTGATTTGATTTGATTTGATTTGATTTGATTTGATTTGATTTGATTTGATTTGATTTGATTTGATTTGATTTGATTTGATTTGATTTGATTTGATTTGATTTGATTTGATTTGATTTGATTTGATTTGATTTGATTTGATTTGATTTGATTTGATTTGATTTGATTTGATTTGATTTGATTTGATTTGATTTGATTTGATTTGATTTGATTTGATTTGATTTGATTTGATTTGATTTGATTTGATTTGATTTGATTTGATTTGATTTGATTTGATTTGATTTGATTTGATTTGATTTGATTTGATTTGATTTGATTTGATTTGATTTGATTTGATTTGATTTGATTTGATTTGATTTGATTTGATTTGATTTGATTTGATTTGATTTGATTTGATTTGATTTGATTTGATTTGATTTGATTTGATTTGATTTGATTTGATTTGATTTGATTTGATTTGATTTGATTTGATTTGATTTGATTTGATTTGATTTGATTTGATTTGATTTGATTTGATTTGATTTGATTTGATTTGATTTGATTTGATTTGATTTGATTTGATTTGATTTGATTTGATTTGATTTGATTTGATTTGATTTGATTTGATTTGATTTGATTTGATTTGATTTGATTTGATTTGATTTGATTTGATTTGATTTGATTTGATTTGATTTGATTTGATTTGATTTGATTTGATTTGATTTGATTTGATTTGATTTGATTTGATTTGATTTGATTTGATTTGATTTGATTTGATTTGATTTGATTTGATTTGATTTGATTTGATTTGATTTGATTTGATTTGATTTGATTTGATTTGATTTGATTTGATTTGATTTATAGTACCATGAATGCAATTTCAGTTTCTGTTCTCTTTTTCAAATAATTTGATTTAAAATAACAAATGATTCGTCAAATTCTATCTCATATTTATTATTGATAGCGTGTTCGAACAATTTAGATTTTTCATTGTTTTGTGGTTATAATTTACACTACACTAACAGTTAATAATGTAAACAACATTGTTTGTGGAATTGTATATTTTTGTCGTTTTAAATTTTAATATGGCAAATATAAATTTCAAAATAGTGTGATGAGTGTAGCGAATGCAGTTTTTGTTACAAACTAAGGCCGACTATTCCTTAAAAAGTGTCATTAATCAATTAATTAGTATACCAATCACAAATGAACAGCTGTGGGTCATAGGTATTATTTATATATATAAATTATTATCTGATTGTTTTTCATTTTCATTCTAACTTGCACATTGGTATTAAAATATAATTTTGAGCGTGTAATAATGTTGACTGAAAACGGCGTTGACTTATATGTGTTACCCTGGAGGCCAACTTAAAAAAAGTCGAGCGTAAACAAGGTTCAACTTTTCTGAGTTAGTTGTTTTCAAACGGTTTGAGACCAATAGCATTCTTCCTTCCTACTTTGACAAACACTTAAATAAATTAAGTTTGACTATAAAACACTTTCGTTTTTTCTCGCTTAACTGTTTAAGTTCCTTATATTTGTTTGGTACCGCATTATATTTTTTATATACTGTAATAATTTTAAATGTCTGTATTTTCACATGGTTTAACAAAGTTTTATGTGTTATTAACAGAGGTTTTAGAATGTGATCTTACTGTAACAGAGGCCTGAGGATGTGACCACAGTGTAACAGAGACCTTAGTATGTGATCTTACTGTACCAGAGGCCTTAGGATGTGACCAGAGTGCAACAGATGCCTTTCAATGTGATTGGAGTGTAACAGAGGCGTTAGGATGTGACCAGAGTGCAACATATGCCTTTCAATGTGATCGGAGTGTAACAGAGGCCTTAGGATGTGACCAGAGTGCAACAGATGCCTTTCAATGTGATTGGAGTGTAACAGAGACCTTAGGATGTGACCAGAGTGCAACTGATGCCTTTCAATGTTGATCTGAGTGTAACAGAGGCGTTAGAATGTGACCTGACTTTAACAGAGTCCTTAGGATGTGATCTTACTGTAACAGAGGCCTTAGGATGTGACCAGAGTGCAACATATGTCTTTCAACGTGATCGGAGTGTAACAGAGGCGTTAGAATGTGACCAGACTGTAACACAGGCCTTAGGATGTGATCTTACTGTAACAGAGGCCTGAGGATGTGACCAGAGTGTAACAAATGTCTTTTGATGTGACCTGAGTGTAACATATCAGGATATTGTTTACAGTGTGGAAAAGTGTGGTTATTATATTGGCAAAGTTTCGTACCATTATTAGTGGTGTTCTTTGATGTTCTGGAACAATAGAGAAATAATAACACATGTAATTGAGGAGTAAAAATGTCCTCCTCAGCAAACTTTTAAAACATTTTATATATTCAGGTTTTATTATCCCACAATAATTATTTTCTAATTGTAAACGTCTTTCGTTGGGACTCTTATAGAATAATAACTTACCTTTTCATTATTTGGGATTATAATTATATTTTAAGATTGTCTATGAAGTATCAATTATTTAAAACAGCACAATTAACAATACAAAATAATCTCGATGATACTTGTGGTAATCAAACCAATGTTATTAAACATTGAAAATGTCTTGTATAAAACTAAATTTTAAACTCTGAACCATATTTTTGGTATATTACATATTCCATAGCTCTTAGAGCATATGGATTTGCGTTATCAGGTTACAAATTGTTATATATATATATATATATATAAAGTTAATTATTCTCTTATATATATATATATATATATATATATATATATATATATATATATATATATATATATATATATATATATATATATATCATCATTTGCAAATGTTTACTTGAAATAATATAATTAAGTATGTATTAAAAGATTTAATTACGTTCTTGAAGCTGCTTCTTTTAATAAAGTTTTTTGGATACACACTGTTTTAATTCTTTAAAAATAAATTTTTATTTTGTTTGTATTTAAATTTAAACATATATCTAACATACATGCAAAGTTTAGATGTTACTCTTGAGATAGTCTGGATAGTTTTTATACTAATTTTTTTTAATTGTATCACTAACTATACCGATAATTTGTATGCAGTAGTTAGTAGGATAGAATGATCTTCCTATTAAGGGTGAAACTATATTTAGTGATATTTCCAATTTTAATTCTGAATGAAAGGAAGAGAGATACTTACATTTTCTTGTAAAACCGAGATATAAATCAGGAAAATCCCTCCTCCTGTGACCTGAATAAACCAGGATTGATTTGGAGGTTTATTGGAGAGGCTGGTATAACTCAAATTCAGGTATTAAGGTAAATACAAACAGTTTCCTTTTACAACCAATATTATAAATAACTATAGAAATCACCCTATTTTTAATTTACCAAAATTATTAGGCTGTAAAGTTTATTAATATCAATTTAAGCCTATATTTAAATGTTATTGTTAAATAAAATAATCAGTATAAACAATGCAATACAATTGTACGGCAATTTATAAAAATAATAATTATTTATATTTATACTTTCACTCTCTTATCGATTGTTTCAATGTTAAATATTGTATGCATTAACTTGCCACACTTAATGATACTAAATATGTTCTAGCTTAACTATTTTGTGAGTAAAAGTTATGTTTTTAATATTATGCGAGAAAGAAAATAATGAATATTGAATTTACCAAAGATCATTTAGTTACAATTATATTAGTATATAAACTCAGTATACTAAACGTTTAAATTCAGTTGCTTTACCAGCATGATTATATTGAAAGTTAAAGATTGTCTTATTTTACCACGTGAAGTTAGGGCTATGAAGCTCTCTCTAACACCTAAACGGGGGACAAACAGCTTAACGTGACTTACGAACTATGGGAGTGAAGGGGCAAAAACTGTTAGTGGCCCCAGTAGGAGTCGAACCGGTCCTTCAACATGGCAAGCCACCGCCTTTGCCTCTCAGCTATTCCCATATTGATTGATACTTATTTAAACACCCGGTAGAAATCGTTAAATAAAATAATAATAAAAAAAAAAAAAAAACTCGAAAATACTTTCACTAGTAAATTAAAAGTTACCGTTCATCCAAAAATATTATATAGTATTATATTCACTTCAAGATTAGCATACTAACACATGTATTATTTAAAGTACCAAATTAGAAATTTTCATGTCATATTAAATTATTTATACTATCGTTAATGCCTATTTCTTGTAATATGACGTTCAAAAATAGATCGGAAAACTCTCCAAAGATCTAATTATAAAGAGTAAATGGTTATGTAACCATAATTACAAAGTGACAGAGTGAGTGTGGGAGGGAGGGGGTTATCATCAGCTGATGGCCATGTCTAGATTAGCCGAGTAAACTTAATTCTGTTGTAATTGTCAATGACTGATGGCTTTATGGAATATAACTAGTTTATATCAACACAGAATGTCCTTCTATCACTGTAGTCACTCGTAATGAGTCGTTTGGTAAATTGTGTTTTGTTTTAAGATGCAATTCTATACAGGTATATGTTTGTCTTTTTATACAATACAGTAATAAATAATGAACATTAAACCATCCCAAATAATCATTTCCAAAATAAATTGTTCAATTGAACAGTTTAAATTTATCTTCTACATGATTAATAATTTCATTCTTTATCACTTAATTATTCAATAACCCATTAAAAAGTGATTATGCTTTTGTATATTTTGTCTCTAGTATTATATTTAAAGAATCGTCATGGACCAAAAGAAATCAAATTGATAGTGCCTGCATTGTTATAAAAGAACAATGTATATCATCACCACCTATACAATATAGTAATATATACTTACCTTTATTTAAAGAAGATTTCGAATATAAAATAATTAATTGTAAATCATATTTTCCAGTTTAATACTTCATTTGAATTTACTTTCTACTAATCCATTTAAGTTTTAAATTCATTAAAAATATTTATATTTTATCATATTTTAATTTATATTGTTTTTAAAGATATTTTATTTGTTGTTTACATTTAAACTGATGATGCCTTATCCGGTGAAAGCGCTTTTTTAATTAAAAAAATTTTGAAATAATTTTTTAAATGTGTGTTTTTTCTAAACATGTGTCTAACATTTTGTGTTGTAACTTTAAAATTTTAATAATAAAGAGGTGTTTTTTCTATTATCAATTACATTCTTTCACCGTACACCAAACTTATGTTCAGTTATCTTAGAATAAAACTTAAGCGTATTATTCTAAGATAGCTTACTATACTAAGTACCTTCTCATAACAGCATTAAACTTGAAAAGTATACATATTATGCTAAAAAATTATATAAATTTAAAAAAATTTTTGTTTGATTACAGAGTATAAGATTTATAGATTTGTAAAATTTGTTGAATAATTTAAAAAATGTGTTTTTTTTCTGAAACTCAATATATTCTACCAAGTATTTACAACAGACAATGAGAGACCTGCTCTAGTTTATGGGACACTTCCCCCTTAATTTATAAATGCCTTTGTGAGGAAGTGTTTTTAGACTTAAAATATTACAATTCATAATTTCTTTTCAACAAACCATCGTATCAATCAATGTACATTTTATTTAACATCTCTTTTGTTTATTTTTTACATTGTATAATACATATTGTATTATGTGTATAAATGTTCTTAGCAATATAATTTCTAAATACAAGTAAGTATAATTCGCTTGTGTTAAATATTTCTTGAAAATAATATTCCCTCAATAATATTATGTGAGAACATTTGGTTTGGCAGTAATTTTGTATTTATATATTTTTACCTATGAAATAAATTAAAATTAAGACTTATGTAACTAAAATAATCTATTTATCAACTTACAAATAAAATTATTGTAGTTTAAATCATCTATTGATACGCATATATTATATTTATTTAAACTTTTATTCATTTTAAATAATACTTAAAATATTAAATAATAATTGTTATTTTCCTTCTGGCAATTTCTACTTCTGTTGAGTATTATTTATAATTGTAATTTATTATTTATAATTTATTTGTGCCGCTTTAAAAGTGGTTAAAACCACCAAGTTAATAACCCAAAGTTTATTGTTGTCACTTTGAATTATTTATTTTAATTAATTAATTGTTTATGTACCTAATAGGGCTTTAAAGAAAATTGTCATAAGCATTATATTTTTGGAGTCATTTTATTGTTAGTATATAAAAATGTTATATTGATTTATGTTATTGTTTGTTATTACTAGTAGAGTATGTAATGTTAATTATAAAACGATTTATTTGCATTCTGAAGATTCTTTTCGTTTTCTTATTTTTTTTATTTATTAGCTTAAAGTAAGGTGAGAATGCTAATATTGTTGTTGTGTCAATAAATTTGAAGGATAAGGCTTTTATATATATTTTACTAAAAGAGTTGAAGACGCTATAATTATTTTAGTCTAAATTTTTATAGTGATTATTTGTTTTTATTAATCACATGTAGTTCCATAAAACAAATATTTAAAGATATATATATACATAAACGCATTCAATTTGTAATCTTATTAATTATCTTAATTCAATGACCTTTAGTTAATCGATGATAAAATGTCACTGTTATGAGAGATCAATATAAATACATTTCAACTTATATACAAATCTAAATAATATATTTACCAAGATCACACCACAGACATGATGTGACTGACCAGGCATTGAAAGTTCTCATACCTCTTCGTATATCATCCTTCAAATGTATTTCCAATAATACCGTTATCTTCAAGTGAACGTCTTCACACTGGAACTAGAATGTCACCTTCGGACAGATGAGTTTCAATATTTTTATCCATCCTTAGATAAATACTTGTTTTTCAATTTTAAAAATACAAATGAGTTATCATACGAATTAAAAATATTTTATAAAGACAGTTAGATGAATAATTTGACAAAACCACATCCATCTTAACTATATTTTATAGCATATTATGTATTTAAAATTCAACATACAGGTACAAAATTGGTTAATGACAAAGAGTATGATGGGATTTTTTTACTCTTTCTATGATTCTTTGCAAGAATGAAAAAAAATTACTGATCATTTAAGTTAATGGTCGAGTTATCAAATAACCTTTATAGATAAATCCTGTATAAGACATTAAACCAAATTAACACCTGTAAAAAACTTAGTTTTCTTCAAATTGTTTTACTATACAGCAGATTAATTTATAAAATGTAAAAGTTTCGATATGGTCCTTTTCCATTTTAACAGTCCAAGTTGCCTCGCCTAGATGTAAGCTTACAGGTGCTAAAATAGTGTAAGAAAAATTATCTAATATTAATTTAATAATCCTTGTAAATATATAATATTATTTCTTTGTTAATTAATTACAATATGAGTAATAACTAATTAAATGCCTTACTAGTTTAGGTTATTCTTTCACAACTCTGGTAAAAATACATTTTCCTTTGATCATAAATCCATAGTTCTTGGTAGTATATAAAATGTTTTTAATAATGTATGTTAATAATGTAATACACTAATTTAATCACTTATTAATTCAATAGTGATCTACAGATTATTTGCGGAGACAAATATTTCGATTCAAACTTTAATTGTGTTGAAACTGTTTGACACCTGTGGGTAATCGAACTGGAATGCAATTAAACAATTTCCTAAATTACTCTTGAAACTTAACTGACATATATCGCTGTAACTACTGTTGAGCGTTAGTTACTGCCTGGTTCTTAGTATTAGTAACTAGCACGTAGTTATTCTAATTAGTTTTTGTACGAAGAGAATTTGGTAGACAATCATTATTTGTGACGATCTGCATTGTGGTCGTATAGTAAAAACTAATTATTTAAACTATACTTTTATTAATATATTGATTATGAAAGATAATATTCAACATTAGTAAAACTATAATCAAATAACTAAAATGTAAAAAAGATTACAAAATGTTGAAAAGCTAAATATAATATCATATAATTTTCAGTATGATGAAGAAAACAAATAAAATAAATAAACAAAATACCCAAGTGAAAAATACATAGGAATATTTCGATGCTTTTATGAATAACAAAGCTTACAGGACATTCTTTATAATTAGGAACCCATCTTGATCTAATCATCTGGGAATTTCTATTGAATGTATGACTTAATTTACGTTGCTCAGTAAAATATCATCCTAAAGTACGTTCAAAAGGAATACTCTAAGTTCAAAGCAAGTGCTCTAAAAATATATATAACGTTAAAATCAGTGTTTCCCTCAATTAACCTACCTAACACAGAAAACTTCTTAGTGCTCTTTACTTCTTTGGTATAAACTTTCCAGCTTTAAAGACATATACTGAAGAAACTAACCAACTTAAACCCGAAAATATTCTAAAAAAAGTGGCATGTCATAACTGCAGTGTCAGTTATTGTGTAGTTGATACTACACAATAGTTGATTACACTTAGGTAAAGTTAATAAATTGATAGTTAGGTTAATCAAAAGTCTCATGACTAGTGTTTGTTTTTTATTTCCCCAGACTTTATTATGCAATTTGTAAATTTGTAAGGGATTATAAACTATTTTTTGTATATAAACAATATTTTACGTGAATTTTTCATTACAACAATTCCAGTTGGTGGTTAAATAATTTATAAAACTACCCTGCCCATAAATTAATGACGTTTAATTTTTTGTATAAAGATAGTTACTACCTTTTAATCATGTGAGGTTAGGTGGGAGAGAGTGCTTTGCTCTCCTAACTTCAACTCTTAGGGAAGTATGAGGAGATTTTTCCATTCTATTTGAGTAAAATTCGACTAAATTTCACTGTACAAATATAATACTGTTGTTAATGTATTGAAACCATTATATATTACGTGTATGGGTGGGTGGGTGGGTCATCACCACCGTAAGTGTATGGGTGGGCGGATGGGTCATCACACCGTAAGTGTATGAGTGGGCGGGTGGGTCAATACTACTGTACGTGTATGGGTGGGTGGGTAGGTCATCACACCGTACGTGTATGAGTGGGCGGGTGGGTCATCACCACCGTACGTGTATGGGTGGGCGGGTGGGTCATAACCACCTTAGGTGTATGGGTGGGTGGGTACCTTACCTGTACCTACGTACCTTACGTGTACCTGAGATTAAAGTCATCAATGATTTTTCTGCCACTAACCGCCAGAGGAATTTTCCATTTTTACTTTCTCACATATGCGTTAGCATAGAGAAAGTATTGTGATCGTCGAAAAAAATGTCCCCCATTTTTGGGTCCTGTAAACTGAAAAAGTTTTTTTTTTTTTTTTTTTTTTTTTTTTAAGGTCGGTGTCTGTCCGTATGTGTGTATGTGCAGTTCACTGGAGACCAAACGGATGGATAAATTTTTACTAAATTTGATGTGTAGGTGTATTTATCCAATATTTCCAGAAAATTTTTTTAATTTTTTTTCAATTTCAGTTTTTTTTTATTTTAATGGGCAAAAATCTTACAAACATTAAATTTTCCCAAAAATTTTTATACCAATTTTTATAAAATTATCACAAAACATGTAAATTACAATTTAACATATTTTACTATAAACTGCATGTTTCTAACTTGACTACTCTTTGAGTTATAGTAAACAAATATTGATTTTTTTTAATGTTTAATTCAGGAAAAGTCTGTGCCAATTCTTTGGAACCATTTATTTATCCAAACAATGGTCAATGATAGGTGCACTTATCCTCAATTCCTAATTTATTGAAGACAAAGCTACATGGAATACTTATTATTTTCTTTTATTTTTCATTTTTACCTGAGGTTAGCACTTGTAATATTCACGAAGAATTCACCGTTCAAACTCACTGAGAGTTCATAATTTAAAACTTCGCCAGTCCAACCATAGTTAAAAATGTATTCTTACGTAAAATTATTTTCCTCGTCAAATTCACGAAGACTCAATACTAAATTTAAATTTACCCCTAACAGAATACCTTCTACTAACTACCCCGATGAAAACAATTAAGCGGTTCACTGTCGTAGTAAAATCATATAAATATATGTCCATAATTTAATGTTCCAATGTGATTAATTTCATATAATATCTTTTAAAATGCAGTCTCTTGACAAATGCAAAATGAGCAGCAGTATGCGGTTAGTGGAATGTTCTCCGTTCTCTTGAGTTTATTATTTGTAAGCCACATTGTTCCACAAGTAAGTCTTTGTTCCACAACACAATTCCAGTCTCTGGTGATTTTAATTTAGCTCCACGTGAACACGGTGATGAAAGCACGCGAAATTTCATTACTGTAACACTATTTACTCGTTCGTGTTTAGCTCTTCTTGAATAATTGTGTAGCGTTATTTTAGTTCCATTTCATTTGTGTTGTTACAACAATATTCTCAGAAAATTAATATTATGTGTTTATATAGCAGTTCGAAAAACTAGCGTATAAGTTATTCCAATAATAATAAATGTGATATTAGTCTACTCTACACCGTAAGAATGTAACTTGAGAACTTCGAAAAATATTTTTACCAAAACTGTTTTTCTTGCAATTTTCGGAAAATATATAGTTCTATTTGAAGTATATTTAATCTCATGTAAAGGTTTATGTTACATGGGCAGTTTTTTCTACTGGATGCGTGGAATGAAGTTTAGGGTGACTGTTATATAAAATAGTACAAAAATAAACTAACTAAAACGTCCTAAAAGTTTGTAAAATAGATTTTGTACCGTTCACAACAAGTACATTTAATCATCAAAGCAGATTACAATAGTTTTAAACATGATACTTTATTTAACTGACAAATATTAAAAATAGGATAATAAGTAAACATTTTTGTAAACATTTCAAACATATCCGAACTTTTATAAACATGTATATATGTATTAAAATAACATGCATAAAGAGTATTTTTTTAAAAAGTCAAAAATTAAAATGTAGGGCTCATAATATTTAGCACTAAATTACGATAAATGTTATATTTTATCGGTTATTATGAATATTATTGTATTTACCAAAGTTATTCATGTTTAAAAGTTCTTGTGGCCATTTTCACAAACATTTTTGGCCACACACTTTTCTAAGGTATAGTTAGTTTACTTTTAATAGATAAAAATGTATGTCTTTTAAACTACTGATTCTCCACAATGTTGTGAATGAATGAGTTCTCACATGCAATAAATTTCTTTGGAGAAGGGACAGATTAAGGTAAAAACGGAGATTATGATTCCTTTGGTGATTGGTATCTCATTTAAGAAGATCTTTATCTCACTTAATAAAACTATATCTTATTTAAGGATATTGGTTTCTCCTTTAAGTATGTCGGTATCTTATTTAAGAGATTGGTATTTGATTGAAGGGGATTTTTTTTATTTTTAGCAACTCTTCTTTGCTTGCTTATTTCCTTAAACTCAACTTATATCTTTATGTAATAAGTTTTTCATTGTGATCAATGTAATAAAAAAATTATCATTCAAATCAAATGATAACTAAACATTTAGCTTCTTATTGGTGCTATTTGAAAAAAAGAAATCTTTGCTAATCCCATAAAGAGTCATACTTTAAGGTAGCGCAACTATTAATAAGACAAATGTTTACCCTCAGTTTATTCAAATATTTCTTTAAGTAGTCAAATATTCCAAGATTTTAGCGGACACCTAATTTCAAATGTTACCTAGTTTTTTCCATGACAGCAAATCACAATTTTACTATAGGTCTACAATTTAATAATGAATAAGTGAATTAAATAATGTAAATTTATCATTAATCTGACGTCGCTGTTGTGCTTTTGAAATTGATTAAACAAAGAGAAATACAATTGGCTGGATTTATTTGCCTAAGTTCATATAGATTATAACAAAATAAGATTTAGAGAATCATAAAGTTAAATATTTATTAATATTTATATTTTAGATACTCTCATGGAAAAGTCATTCTTAAATCCTTCAAATTAGTTTTGAGGGGAAAATGCCAAATACACGAGTTTATCTCGTGTTTTGAACAAATTCAGTTGTTATCAGTTGCTCGATGATGTCAGACGTACGCTCCCTTATCTAGTGCTCGCCCGCTCCTGCTCCGTCTTGCCGTTTGTCGAGTGAAAGCCTGACTCCTGGCCTAAATGCGGTCTGTAAATTATATTTATTAGTTATCTAAATTATATTTGCGAGATTGTGTTCGTGTTTGAGTGATGGCTCAGTGTAATAAGTGTTTGGAGTGTGTATTGGTGAAGGATTCGGTCGTGTGCCAGGACTGTGGATGTTCTTTCCACCCTACGTGCACGAGGATTGGAACTGTAGAAGCCTTTAAAAAACTAAAAACATCAAAGAAGGTGTCTTCGTGGAAATGTGACGAGTGTCAGATCGAGTCGTCATCAAGTGCATCTGCCGCTAGCAAGAACGAATCAGAGGTAGGAGACGCTAAGGTATTAGAGTGCCTGCAGGCAATGAGGGCGGACATTACCAACCAGTTTAAGACTGTCAATGATAATGTTTCTGACGCCAAAAACCAAATAGTGTCGGTAAACACCACTATAGAAAAACTCAAAACTACTATTGATAGCCTTACGTTGGAAAACCGGAAACTTAAGGAAGAACAAGAACGGATGTTAGTTGATAACGATACCATTAAAGCTGAACTTAGCGAGGTCAAATTGAAACTTGAAGATCTACAACAATATTCGAGACGGAACAATATAGAGGTTGCCGGTGTCCCATGTTGAAATGGAGAAGATATTTATTATTTATTGGAGTGTTTAGCTAATTACATTGGGGTTCGTTTTTTTAGGGAAGAAATATTGGTGGCACACCGTCTGCCCAACCGCAAACCACTCAGAGGATATCAGGCAGGGCAATTCTACGCCAGCATCGTAGTGAGCTTCATCTCACGGTCCGCCAAGGAGGCTTGGTGGGCAGCAGCCAAGGGGAAGGACTTGAGAGCGTCTTCGCTTCATGACAGTTCCCCGTCGACCAGGATGTACGTGAACCACCATCTGACTGCGTACAACAAGGCCATCCTGGGTAGAGCGTGCAGATACAAGAGAGAGAGGAAGCTGCTGGCAGCATGGTCCACCGACACCAAGGTGCTGGTCAAGATGACACCGGACAGCGCCCCACATCGAGTAAACTCACTGGGGGAAGTGGACAAACTCGTCGGTGTCAAGACTTCAGTTGCAGCTAAGGATAAATAAGCTAGCTGAAATATTTAGTAAATACCTTAATTTAATATTAATTTTGTTTGTTTCTTTTTATTTACGTTAGTAAAGTTATTAATTTAATTACACTTAACACTTTTTAGTTTAACTCTTTTATTTTTCATTTTAATCTGAATACTCATTTAAAATAATATTAAATATAAATAAAATAAAAAAATAATCCAAACAATGGTCTATGATAGGTGCACCTATCCTCAATTCCTAATTTATTGAAGACAAAGCTACATGGAATACTTATTCTTTTCTTTTATTTTTCATTTTTACCTGAGGTTAGCACTTGTAATACTCACGAAGAATTCACCGTTCAAACTCACTGAGAGTTCATAAATTAAAACTACGCCAGTCCAACCATAGTTAAAAATGTATTCTTACGTAAAATTATTTTCCTCGTCAAATTCACGAAGACTCAATACTAAATTTAAATTTACCCTTAACAGAATACCTTCTACTAACTACCCCGATGAAAACAATTGAGCGGTTCACTGAGGTAGTAAAATCATATAAATATATGTCCATAATTTAATGTTCCAATGTGATTAATTACATATAATATCTTTTAAAATGCAGTCTCTTGACAAATGCAAAATGAGCGGCAGTATGTGGTTGGTGGAATGTTCTCCGTTCTCTTGAGTTTATTATTTGTAAGCCACATTGTTCCACAAGTAAGTCTTTGTTCCACAACACAATTCCAGTCTCTGGTGATTTTAATTTAGCTCTACGTAAACACGGTGATGAAAGCACGCGAAATTTCATTACTGTAACACTATTTACTCGTTCGTGTTTAGCTCTTCTTGAATAATTGTTTAGCGTTATTTTAGTTCCATTTCATTTGTGTTGTTACAACAATATTCTCAGAAAATTAATATTATGGGTTTATATAGCAGTTCGAAAAACTAGTGTATAAGTTATTCCAATAATAATAAATGTGATATTAGTCTACTCTACGCCGTAAGAATGTAACTTGAGAACTTCGAAAAATATTTTTACCAAAACTGTTTTTCTTGAAATTTTCGGAAAATATATAGTTCTATTTGAAGTATATTTAATCTCATGTAAAGGTTTATGTTACATGGGCAGTTTTTTCTACTGGATGCGTGGAATAAAGTTTAGGGTGACTGTTATACAAAATAGTACAAAAATAAACTAACTAAAACGTCCTAAAAGTTTGTAAAATAGATTTTGTACCGTTCACAACAAGTACATTTAATCATCAAAGCAGATTACAATAGTTTTAAACATGATACTTTATTTAAATAACAAATATTAAAAATAGGATAATAAGTAAACATTGTTGTAAACATTTCAAACATATCCGAACTTTTATAAACATGTATATATGTATTACAATAACATGCATAAAGAGTATTTGTTTAAAATGTCAAAAATTAAAATGTAGGGCTCATAATATTTAGCACTAAATTACGATAAATGTTATATTTTATCGGTTATTATGAATATTATTGTATTTACCAAAGTTATTCATGTTTAAAAGTTCTTGTGGCCATTTTCACAAACATTTTTGGCCACACACTTTTCTAAGGTATAGTTAGTTTACTTTTAATACATAAAAATGTATGTCTTTTAAACTACTGATTCTCCACAATGTTGTGAATGAATGAGTTCTCACATACAATAAATTTCTTTGGAGAAGGGACAGATTAAGGTAAAAACGGAGATTATGATTCCTTTGGTGATTGGTATCTCATTTAAGAAGATCTTTATCTCACTTAATAAAACTATATCTTATTTAAGGATATTGGTTTCTCGTTTAAGGATGTTGATATCTTATTTAATAGATTGGTATTTGATTGAAGGGGATTTTTATTTTTAGCAACTCTTCTTTGCTTGCTTATTTCCTTAAACTCAACTTATATCTTTATGTAATAAGTTTTTCATAGTGATCAATGTAATACAAAATTATCATTCAAATAAAATGATAATAAACATTTAACTTCTTACTGGTGCTATTTGAAAAAAGAAATCTTTGCTATTCTAATAAAGAGTCATACTTTTATGTAGAGCAACTATTAATAAGACAAATGTTTACCCTCAGTTTATTCAAATAATTGTTTAAGTAGTCAAGTTTTCCAAGATTTTCATGTACACCTAATTTCAAATGTTACCTAATTTTTTCCATGACAACAAATCACAATTTTACCATAGGTCTACAACTTAATAATGAATAAGTGACTTAAATAATTCATGTAAATTTATCATTAATCTGACGTCACTGTTGTGTTTTTAAAATTGATTAAACAAAGAGAAATACAATTGGCTGAATTTATTTGCCTAAATTCATATAGATCATAACAAAATAAGATTTAGAGAATCATAGAGTTAAATATTAATTAATATTTATATTTTAGATACTCTCATGGAAAAGTCATTCTTAAATCCTTCGGATTAGTTTTGAGGTGAAAATGCCAAATATACGAGTTTATCTAAGTTTGGAATGTAATGAAATTTCTTTTTATTTTCAAAATGTGGTGATTAGCCTATAGAAGCCATAAAGTTTAGTTTTTCAAAACACAAACAAACAATGGTCCATTTTAAGATTTCTCTTCATTTTAACTAGAATGTCAAACAAAATGTAACCAAGGAAAATCCTTTGGAAGAAATATGAGGGAGATTTATTTAACGATACTTTAAAAGCCCTTTTAAACAGCGTCAATTGTTGGCAACGATACATTCTTCGGTATCAGATAAAGCTTTTTATAAAATTAAATGGATTCTGTATTATTAGAAGAATTCTTTTTAATAATTCGAAGCTGTTTCACATATTTACCTATATATAATTTATTTACATACCTTAATTGTTGAGAGTGTATAGTTACAGTGTAAAAGCTGTTTTAAGATGTACAAACCTGGTATTGATACACAAGAGTTCATTTTAATAACTCTTCCTTTATTAAAACACTAAACAGTTTCCTCCTTATTCACTAAACAGTTCTAAATGATTGAATACGAGTTAATTTATGAACTTAGTAAAAATCACACGACATTTTCAGTCATTATATTTTATACAGCTTTCTCTTTGTTTCTTATTAATATTAAAAAAATCAAGTAGAGGAAGAAAACTGATTGTTTTACTTTATATATAAATATATATCGAAATAATTACAAACCATAATATACAAATTACCGTTTTTTCTCCCGTTTGCGTTAGCATGAACGTCCGAAAAGTTTCTGCCTATCTGTATGTATTTGCAGTTGGATCATTTTTTTTAATTTATTATGTATGTGTGTTTAACCAATATCTCCAGTCAATTTTTTAACTTTTTTAAATTTTATTTTTTTTTTTAATTATTTGTATGGATAAAAATAATACAAAAATAAAATATTCTTAAAAACAGCTTAAACGATGTTGATAACATTTTCAGAAAAGATGTGAATTACAATTTAAAATATGTTAGTAAAAACCGCATGTCTCTAACTTGACTAGTCTTTCAGCCATGGCAAAAAACATATTTCGGAAACAAACTGGTAATTTTCAGTTTTAATTTTTTATTGTTCAATATGGGGGAAAATTTGTGCCAATTCTTCGGAACTATTTATTTTTATTATGCTAAATCTCTTGACGTTAAGTCAAGTTGATCTAGGGATTACTTACTTATTACCAGACTTGATACGGTCCAGTTAATTCTTTACAACCGTTACGTGATATTATTAAAACAAATACGCGTTTTATAATTTTACTGCTTTTGTGAGCTGTAATGCATACCTTATTTTTCAAACTATACTATGCTATCTACACCCTTCCAACAACCGACTAACAAACAGAATAACATCTAGCATTGTTTGTTTCTTTGTGTTTTAGCAATAATGGTGAGTCCCTTAAGACCTTATATTTCATAATATACTTCTGGAAACGTTAAACAATGCTCTTTGTGTAAGAGGAACCAAACATACGAAATATGCTGTTCTTTATGGTTCAAGCAGAGAGCACTGAATACCCCACTAACTTGGAGTATTTTATACTTTGTGTATTTTTACCTTCTACAATACCTTGATAAACGTTTACCGTAAAGTATTTACAAGCCGATCTGTGGTGGATTTTACTTGATCACAACAAAATTCTTTGTTGTGATAGTAATTTTGAGTTTTAATGATAATATTTTTAAATATATATATATATTATATAAATAAATGGTCTTATAATTACGTTAGATATTTCAATATAGTTCTAAAATAAAAAGTAGCATCATAATTTTTAATTAGAAGAGACAGAATCTTCATAATAAAGCTCCCTAAGTTTAGTGTAATGATTTTAATGTCACTTAAATAACACAATTAACTTAGGTGTACAGAAATGTTGGCTAGTGCTTATCGTTTCCGAGTTTGCAAAGGTTAAAAAAAATTATTTCTCATTACCTTATTTTAATTACTAAACGATACTTATACCAAACTAATCACAATAAATCAAACTGTCATCCATTTACAATAAATTATTTTATTATTATTATTCTCGCTACAGTGACAGTTTAGAGACGACTCACGCGCAATTTCACTAATAAAAACGTGTTCTTTAACACGAATATCACAATAAAAATAAAATTAGCTGAAGCAAAATCTCCAGTATATTTTTTTCTTAAATCATTATGGTGGACACTATATAATCATTTTTTTTTTTATTATTGCTCACCCACCCGATCCAGGACTCGAGGTCACCCATGAGACGATTATTCCACCGCCCATCAGCACTCTCATCCCACCTGCTCTGGCAATCTCGCAGAGTATAACGTTGATTACTTACTACCTCCATCGAGGGCCTGGTGAAAGATAGCCTTCCTCTCAAAGGCGAGTGAATCAAGGGGAATGATTCCCAAGAAAACCATTACTGCCGAAACGTCAACAGTACCGCTAAGACATGAATAAGTTTGTTATTGTTAACATGTTTTGTACTACCTATCTGAACCATTTACAACCGTTGGACGTGTCTGGGTCCCACTCAACCTGCTTAGGCTAAGAAAAGGAATCTACCACCAAGAATAATAACAATTTCATCGTAACTTGTTGAATCACTTAGTTCAGGATTTATAATATTTAAATTATTTTACCTATAATCCATAGTATGAAACTTATTTTAAAGGACATTGTAGAATCTTTGGTTCTATTCAGCCTATAAATTACTTCACTTTTAGGTTAGTATGTTATTTTTTAACTAACAATATAAAATCTAAGATAAAACTGACACTGCACTACCCATATGTCTACAATGCACTTGAATTGGAAGTAAATGAATTTATTTGGAGGTCACGTAATTGCAAGTGTCGAAGCTTAGGTTACGGTGATTAAAAAAACCAATATTTCCCTTCATAAAATTGAAGGAGTCCACGAAACACGATTGGAATTCCATTGAGGTGGTGAATTAAACTCAATTTGGGATGGCAAAGGGTTTCTCAGTTTATCTCTCTGATTTAATATGTTTTGGTACATGATTGTGGTGAAATGATCGTTTCGTTATTATTTTGAATTCAAACACTATAATTCTGAAAATATACAATTTTAGATCAACTTTGTAATAATTTCAATCAGTTCTTTACATATATTTTACTTGACATGAACCAAGACGAATACATTTAAATACAGTATTAGAAAATGTATCATTTGTTTATAATATTATTTTGTTTATAAAATAATAGTTTTTTAGTCTCAAAGCATTTTACGCAAGTAGTTAAAATAGGAGCGAGCGAGACTCACTTTTTTTTGGGTTTTCCAAGATGGCGGCGGTCACGTGACCGGATCCAAGATGGCGGCGCAGTGTTTCCAACCCCTACCCCCCTCCCCCACAAAATTTCCCTCATTTCCCTCACATATCCCTCACAATTCCCTCATTTCCCACATTTCCCACACATTACCCACATTTCCCACACATTCCCCCCACATTACCCCCCAAATTCCCATGTTATACTATATAAAATTCACTCTTAACCTAACTTTTTCCATGTTATACTATATAAAATGAACTTTTTTTGTCCAATATGGCGTCTTAATACTATATGAAATACAAAAGATGGCGACCGGATCCAATATGGCGTCTTTTCCCTCCCGCGCCAACTCACACCCCGTGGGAAAATTCCCTCCCCAAAATTCCCTCATCCAATATGGCTGTCGTTATACTATATAAAAGTAATAACATATACACTATAACAAATGTCGACCGTAGCGCCCCTGGCGGCAACGCCGACGCGACCGTAGCGCCCCTGGCGGCAACGCCGACGTGACCGTAGTGCCCCTGGCGGCAACGCCGACCGTAGCGCCCCTGGCGGCAACGCTGACGCGACCGTAGCGCCCCTGGCGGCAACGCCGACGCGACCGTAGCGCCCCTGGCGGCAACGCCGACCGCAGCGCCCCTGGCGGCAACGCCGACCGCAGCGCCCCTGGCGGCAACGTCGGGTGACGCATGCGCATCCAAACGCTTTGCTCCGATTGGTGACCGCCTCTGCATCCAAACACAGCGCCCTGATTGGCTGCCACCCCTATTTAACTGACCAACACAATCAATCTTTCTCACTTCTGCTCTTGCGCTCGCGCCGACCAGACGTACCCTCACTGTGCTCCTACTCGATATCAGTAACTATTCTTTATTATACCTTGAAATACCGTACAGAGAACGGTGTCCAAAGTAATAATCAATATCTTGAATATCATCACCAATTTAATAATTAACATTTGATCAATTTAAATTCAATCTCATCCTAACCCAACCATGGAATCCTATGCCATTAATGATAACCTAGTCACCATTTCCCGCCGCTTCGACACTTCCGATCCCGATCTCCTTAACGTACTTTCCGATCATAAAAACATAATCATGGATGAAATAAACAAACACCTAAACAGGCTCGGGGGAGTAAAATGGTACATCGCAGTCCAAATTAAATTCTCCAAAACAATAAATAACGAAGAAATCACCACAACACCTTTCTTTCATAGTAAAACCCGCCCTTCGCTACTTTCTGATTCTCTAGATATGCAGTATTCCGAGGCTACAGACAAAATTTTAGAAAGCGTGGCTAAGTGGGTAAGTCAAGGAAGCGGGTGGGTAATAGAAAATGTTTTACGATTAGACCTGTTCATTGCAAAATTTCAACCTTTGTACGCCTCTTCCTACATACCCACCCCAAAAAAAATTTCAAACTCTATGCACGGAATCATCAATATTAAAAACGAGGACAATAAATGCTTCCTGTACTCTGTTCTTTCTCAATTGTACCCTGACCGAAATAGACGCGTAAGCCATTTCAAAAAACTTGAAAATAAAGTAAACATGTCTGGGATAAGCTACCCCGTCAAAATTACCGATCTTGATAAATTCGAAAAATTAAATCCCGCTTTGTCAGTCAATGTATTCAGTTTTGAAAACGACGAAATTTACCCTTTACGTATAACAAAAGAAAAATTCAGACTTCACCACATCAACTTGTTACTGTTGACTACTGACACGACCACTCACTACTGCCTGATCACTAACTTATCCCGACTCTTATCTCACTTGACTAAACACAATGGTGGTAGGTTCTACTGTGACTACTGTCTACACAGATTTTACACGTACGACGCACTTACTAACCACTTACCTTTGTGTTCACCTCACGGAGCACAAAAGACCAGACTACCGACTGATGACGAAAAATACATGTCCTTTACAAACTATACACTTACTCACAAAGTACCATTCACCATTTACTGTGACTTCGAGTCCTTTGTTGTACCTATCCCTACTACAATTAACGACCCATCCACGTCACACACGACAAACACTGCCCATCACGTCCCCTCTGGCTTCTGTTATGTAATCATTGACAGTAATGGTAAACCAGTAAAACAACCTAAAGTCTATAGTGGCCCCGACGTTGTTGAAACCTTTCTAAATTGTTTGATCGCAGAGTCTGAGGTACTCTTACCAATTATTAAAAAGAATATCCCGATTAAAATGTCTCCACAAGACAAAATTACTTTCCAAAACGCTACCACCTGTCACCTTTGTAAAAAACCTCTAGACGGTGACAAAGTGGCCAATCACAATCACTTAACGGGCGAGTTCCTAGGACCCGCCCACAATTCATGTAACCTAAATTACAAAGTCCCCAATCATATCCCTGTTTTTTTCACAACCTGAGAGGTTACGATTGTCATCACCAGATCCAAGGGTTAGGTAAAGTCAAAGAAGAAAAACAGTCATGTATCGCTACTACTAGCGAGCGGTACATTTCAGTCAACCTTGGGTCACTACAATTTTTGGATTCCTTACAGTTCCTAAACGCTTCTTTGGACACACTCGTGTCCAACCTTGTTACCGACGGGGCTTCCAAATTCCAAATTTTAGGGCAGTGTATGACCAATACTAAACTACTTCTACGCAAAGGCGTCTTTCCCTACTCTTACATGACGGATGAATCTAAATTCAATGACACTGAACTTCCTCCCAAGGAGGCGTTCTACAACGACTTGACTCAAACACATATATCTGATGAAGACTATACCCGTGCCCAGACTGTGTGGTCAACCTTTGGTATGACCACTTTGAAACAGTACCACGACCTATACCTACTAACTGACGTACTGTTACTTGCTGACGTTTTTGAAAACTTTAGGACGACCAGTATGACTTACTACGGCATTGACCCATGTAACGTCTACTCTGCCCCCGGACTGGCATGGAATTCCATGCTAAAAATGACTGACGTAAAACTCGAACTGCTCACAGACATTGACCACCACCTCTTCGTTGAATCTGGGATCCGGGGCGGTGTCTCCATGATACCTAACCGGCACGCCCAGGCCAACAACCCTTACCTATCCAAATTCGACTCATCAAAACCCACCAACTACCTCTTGTACCTGGATTGTAACAACTTGTACGGGACCAGTATGTCCGATAGACTCCCAGAGTCTGACTTTAAATGGATCGACCCACAAGCCACTTACTTTACAAAAGTACCCGACGACTCTGACATTGGTTACATATTAGAAGTTGACTTACACTACCCTGACCACCTACATGACTTACACTCTGACTTTCCACTGGCTCCCGAACGTAAAGTAGTGACAGACGATATGCTCTCCCCATACTGTAAGGACCTACTTGACGAACTAAACTATAAACCCGCCAAGACCGAAAAACTACTAACTACTCTATGTGACAAAACCAAATACGTTGTACACTACAGGACTCTAAAACTATACCTACAACTGGGACTTGTACTGACTAAAATCCACAGAGTTCTTAGCTTTAAACAGTCCGCCTGGTTTGCACCTTTCATCAACTTCAACACAGAAAAAAGAAAAGAAGCTAAAAATAATTTCGAAAAAGATTTTTTTAAATTAATGAATAACGCTACGTACGGGAAATCCTTGGAAAATATCAGGTCGCGTATTGATTTTAAATTGGTCACTAACGAAAAGCAATTGGTCAAATGGACAGCTAGTCCCAGACTTAAAACATTCTTCGCATACAACAAAGATATCGCGGGATTGGCATTGAAAAAACAAACAATCTTTTTAAACAGACCCATTTATGTCGGGTTCTCAGTATTGGAAATCTCAAAATTCATCATGTATAACTTTCATTATAATTGGGCAATTGCAAAGTACAGGAAGAACGTTAAGCTTTGCATGACCGATACCGATTCACTGTTTTACAATGTTTACACACCAGACGTTTACACCGACATTAAAAACGAACTACACCTTTTCGACACATCAGACTACCCACCTAGCCACCCCTGCTACAGTATTTCAAATAAAAAAGCGTTAGGAAAATTCAAAGATGAAATGAATTCTAATCCGGCTAGGGAAATCATTGGTTTAAGAGCAAAGTGCTATTCCGTTTTAAATTACGATATGGAGGAAAAGAAGGTAGCCAAAGGCGTCCCCCGAGTCGCTATAAAAAAACAACTAAAACACGAGCAATATAAACAATGTCTTTTTCATTACATCCTAAAAACAACATCCGCTTTAAACATTAGAAGTGAAAAACACAACATATACACTCAGAAAATCTCAAAATTATCACTTTCCCATTCGATGACAAACGTTACATTTTGGAAAACGGCATTGACACAGTAGCATATGGACATCACATCATTAACAAAAAACGAGCTGTAGAACACGATCACGATTACATTAACAAAAAACTAAAACTCACTCATAACTGTACCTTAACTTTGAAACAGAAAAACAATAATATATACACTGCGAACATAACAAATAATAAAAGAACAACTAAAAAAGACAGAACGTCCTTTCAGAACCGTTAACCCTTACCTCCTTCCTTTCCCACATCCTGTTCTTATTGTGTCACTTGCATATGACATCAATTCCACTACATCGGAACTCTGTTAAACTCTTCTAATAACCCATGGTTACTAACATGTCCGTAGAAACCCAATTTACAGCATTGGATGGGCCCAACCCAACTGTAGTGCAATGTAAAAACCTCATACTGGGTGAACCTTCTTCTTGATTACGGTAACTCCTACGCCAGGTAAGTAATGTTAAGGTAGTTTTGAATAAACTCTTTTTCCATCAACATTTTAAAAACATCTCATAAAGTAAAAGTTTGTAAACGTAAACATTCCTAAACACTTCATCACCGTTATCGTATTCAGCCTTATCAATAATGGCGCCAATTCCAACGGAAACATTATCACTAATGGCGCCAATTCCAACGGAACCATTATCGTAAAAATTTATCGACAAGTACAAATCAAACTAATAGGTCTAAAATATGCACCATATTGAATATCTTTCTTGAATATATGTTCTTCTGAAAAAATTATGTAAACATATGTGTCAAAAAATAATACTACCGTTTATTCAACTAATGGTGCCTGTACCTTTCGGGCAACTGTATGAATGCGGCTCTGGGGCCTGAAAACCCGTATCCAAAAGCGAATGTGGCTCTGGGGCCTGAAAACCCGTATCCAAAAGCGAATGTGGCTCTGGGGCCTGAAAACCCGTATCCAAAAGCGAATGTGTGTTGCTCGTTAGGTAAGGCTTTACAATTGACAGGGGGGCAGTAAACTTTATTTCTATTACTTATATGGTCGACTGCCACCGTATAGAGCGAGGTTGGGGCTCTATACAAAAAAAACAAATAAATTGTTAAACACTGCTTGAAACCCTTCATTCCTCCACTATGAGCGTAAGAGAGCAGATAGCAAGGGAGCTACATGCCCCAGCTAGAAAAGAATTCCCTACTAGACCTGTAGAAGTTAAGGGAATACAAGACTTGTTCCAAGCTGACTTGGTTGAGATGATACCTTATTCTAACCAAAACCAAGGGTACAAGTACATCTTAACAATAATAAATGGTTTTAGCAAATACGCCTTTACCGTCCCATTAAAAGACAAGACTGGCCCAGAAATCGTTAAAGCCATATTACCCGTATTAGAGTCCAATAAAATGAAACACTTACAAACAGATGTGGGTGAAGAATTTTACAACGTAGGATTCACAAAGCTAATGAAAAAATATGGTATAAACCATTACTCGAGCTACAGTGATAAGAAGGCGTCCATCGTAGAGCGGTTTAACCGTAACCTCAAATCATTAATGTGGCGAAAGTTCACGGAGCAAGGTAAGTATCAATGGGTCAAAATACTACCTTCTTTGTTGGAAGAATACAACACAAGAAAACATAAAACTATTGGTATGGCTCCAAGTCATGTGAACAAAAGAAACGAAAACATAGTCAGGAAAAACATTAATAAAAATAGACAAAGATACAAGAAAGTGGATAAAAAGGTGCGTTTTAAAGTAGGTGACAAGGTGAGAATAAGTAAGTATAAAAGGGTTTTTGACAAAGGATATCTACCCAACTGGCTAATGAGATATTTACTGTGTACAAAGTCCAAACTACTATTCCTACAACCTACCTCCTCAAAGACCATACCGGTGACGTCATCAAAGGAAGTTTCTACGAAAAAGAGCTACAGAAATCCAAAACAGATGATGTATACCTGATTGAAAAAGTCCTTAGAAAAAAAGGAAACAAAGTATTAGTTAAATGGGCAGGACACGATGGTAAACACAATACATGGGTGAACAAGAAAGAGTTGGTATAAATAGAGGTTTCCCTTTCACTCCCATCCATAACCCAACAATGCGTGTTATTGAACAGGACACAAAGCTACCTGTCAAAAACTTTGACATGTACACTATACGTACAGGTAGTGGTATTAAACACGGTCCATTATTACTACCCACTATAAGGTGCATAGTGGCCGGACCTAGTAATTGTGGTAAAACAAATGTCGTTTTCAACATGTTGTTCGATCCAAACGGATTAAGGTTTGAAAATGTTTACATTTTCTCAAAGTCCCTACATCAACCCAAGTATCAATTTTTAAAAAGTGTTTTACCCAAAGAAATTGGATATTTTATATTCGATGAAAATACTAAAGTCTTACCGCCCAAGGAAGCTAAAATTAACTCCATTATGATTTTTGACGACATTGCGTGTGAAAAACACGATAATATACGCAACTACTTTACCATGGGTCGACATAACAACATTGATTGCTTCTACATAGGACAAACCTACAGCAGAATACCCAAACAACTAGTAAGGGACAATACGAACTTGATTATCTTATTCAAACAGGACGAAACAAATCTCAAACATGTGTACAATGACCATGTAAACACAGACATGACGTTTGAAAAGTTTAAAGGAATGTGCGCTTTAGCTTGGAAAGACAAGTACAGTTTTATCTGTATTAGTAAGGACTGCGAGTTAGATAAAGGGAGATACAGAGTTGGCTTTGACAAGTTTCTAGCCTCGTAATATAAATACGACCTACTTTGATGTTCAACAACAGTTTACGTCAAGTCCCTGTGTGATTCACACCTAGGACGAGCTTTGTAAATGTACAAACATGCTACGAAACAATAAACATCGATCCCTTACGAGAAGAATTATACAGCTACAAGACGCTGTCCGTCGCAAGTACCGTGCTTTCAAGTTGGGTAACATGTATACCGAACAAACATTAGAAAAACAGTACAAACCAATTTTAACCGAACTTAGAAACAGAACGGATATAAAAGACGAACCAAAGGAGGAGCCTATGGAACTCAGTGTGGACGAGCAGAATAACTTTAAGCCAGACTATATGTCAACACCTAGAGGACCGTCATTTATTCAAGATACACAAGTATTTGAAACATCGTCTCCCCCTCCACCCTCGGTTAGTCAATTGATACAAAGCCCCGCAAAAATTCACGAGGCCTCACAGTACGATTCAGAGACATTTAAAGCACCCATTACTCAAAAATACATGTTAAAACTCCTAAAAGACGAAGCTGGTGTTAAGAATAAAATGGACAACATATACGGGCCACATATAGATGACGATAAACTAATGGTGGGTAATCAACCGCTTACATTCGACAACGAAGGAAACATTCACTTGACCAATGTACAATACAGAGGAACCGAAGGCCTTTACGGACTACTATTTAAAAGGCAACCCGATGAAAAGTTATACACACAAGATGATTTGGACGCTTATAAAGATATGCTGATAAAAACAAACGCACATAAAAAAGGGTATCTTCCTCATAATCACATTAACCGACCGACAAAGTCCATAAAATATAAAAACATAATTTCTACGTTATTCCCCAAACAAATGTACGGTAAAGGGCTAAAAGACTTTGGATCACGCGACATTTCCTATTGGGACAATCCAAACGAATTATGTGACAGGTTAAAACTAATTATGGATTCGACAGAGGCTGGAAATAGTAACCATGGGAACGAAATCCAAAACATAATCGAGGAATTAAAAGAAGCTGAAGTCATATCAGGAGCTGGTAATAGTCGTTACAAAGCATTAATCGGTTTATAATTTAGTTTCATTACATTCTGAAAATTATATAGGAAGGAATGCACAGTTGGCAATATTTGTGATAGCAGTTGACCTTGGAGGTTAATGTTATATTACTTGCTAAATCAGCTCCACGTGCATATTAAGTTTAGCGATATCAAACAGCAATATATGCATTTACCTAGAGATAGTGATATCAAACAGCAATTTATGCATTTCCTCTATAATCTGTCCGGCTGTTAGTAAACAAAAGAATTATTAAGTTATCACGTACGTGTGATTATGGATACGTCACGTACACAGACAATCATTGTAATTAAACGGAAGAAACAAATATACTTATAAATACAGACCTATGTATAAAAGAGTATGTCTATAAGTATATATATAAACAGACACTGTTTATTGTCATCAGTTAGACTATGTCTGTGGACAAGTTTGGTCGTGTCTTGCCCTCAGAGGGTATTGTAAGTGGCAAAGGACCACCAGGTGAAGGTTTTAAACTAACACCTGAAGGAAACTATGATATCGAAAATAAACGAATGGTTAACGTCGGTGTGCCCGTGGCAGACAACGATGCCGTTACGAGAACATACTTTGAGGCTAACACGATGCCAAACCTTCGAAACAGCTATTCTGCGCGTAATAAAAGAATAGAAAATCTAGCATCACCAAAGGAGCTCGGAGATGCTGTGAACTTGAGAACTATAGGTGAACAATGTGTACTGTACCAACAAAAAACAGTCAACGTAGGAGATAGGCTTATAACAAAGGTAAAGGACCCTACAGGTCCTAACCATGCGGCGACTAAACGTTATGTAGATGCTACCGTCCCTGTTAAAACTAGTAGTTATTGGAGTTTTGAAAAGCGACGTTTAGTTTCTGTAGCCGACCCGCATGATAATCAAGATGCTGTAACCAAGTCGTATCTACTAGAAAACTGTCCAATGAAACGCAAGGACGACTGGGACTTTGATAACATGGGAATTAAATCTGTTAGGGACGCGAAGGAAATGGACGAGGCTGTAAACTTAAAAGTGTTAACCGAAACGAGATCACATATTTTGGAGATATTGAGACAACAAACAACAACGATAGGTACAGTGCTGACAACACTTAAAGAGACGGTTAATGCACTGGAGGGGCGGATTCATGAAAACAGCGTTAAATCAGAAAGACAACTTAGAAAACTCGGACAGGTACTTTTTTCCCATATCCATGGCGCTAAAGGGCGCAGTACAGAAACACTGACCGCCAATAACTACATAAACTGGGCTGAAGTTTTCGATGACCAAGCTGAGGGGTAATATAAAGAGAAATATAGCTAGGTCCCTTCATTCCTTAACCATCCTTCGTATGGGACACATCTAATGAAGAAGAAAACGTCACGCTGTGGAAAGGGACTCGTATCTAGTGCACTCAAAGGAATTGGACATTTAGCTGGAACAGCCTTAAACAGGAGTATAGATCTACTACCAGTGGAACTTCACCTGCCAGGATACAGGTACTGCGGGGGTGGCACCAAGTTAAAGGAGAGGTTAGCTCGTGGAGATCAGGGGATAAACGGTTTGGACGAAGCTTGTAAGATCCACGATATAGCCTACTCAAAATATTCAGACACTGCGCAGAGAGCACAAGCTGACAGAGACTTGGCTGAAAGAGCTTGGCAAAGGTTTAAAGCGTCTGATTCATCTGTTGGAGAGAAAGCCGCGGCTTGGGTAGTTACGACAGCCATGAAGGCGAAGGCAAAGTTGGGTGGAGGTAAACGTAGGGGTGGTGGCAGTGTGGTTAAACGTAAAAAGACAGTAAAGCGAAACCGACGTGGAAAAGGGCTTTATCTAAGACCCTGGGTAGGCCGAGGTGTTAAGAATGCACCTAAGAACAAGAAGAAATGCACTTGTAAGAAGAAAAAAAAAACTTCAAATTAGTCTACGTTCCCGGACATGCCCTATCAAACCACGAACTCGTTAACTACGCTAAAAAATTAAACATTCCACACTTTCGAGGTGTCTACATGAGGGACACACTTCCGAATAAACCTAGATTGAATGAAAGCGCAATTATTAATCTGGACAGTATACAGGGGGAAGGTACACATTGGGTTTGTTATAAAAAGTTAGGTAACAAGGTGTTGTACTATGATAGTTTTGGTAACTTACGTCCTCCTATGGAACTAATCATATATTGGGGCCCCAGTGTTAATATAAAGTATAATAACGAAAGGCAACAGGATTTTGACTCAGTACTCTGTGGGCACTTGTGCTTAGAGTTCCTCGTTGATAATGTTTTGCCTTAGCGGACAGAGTTCAACGTTAAGTTGTGACATATTCCCTTCAATCGATTTATCGGTAGGTGATTGGGAGATTGGCTTGATCGACCTCACAACGTACAATTCAATACCGAACATAGAAAAAGATGTGAATGATACATTCCACTACGGGGAGACTGTAATAAAAATTCCGACCGGCTCCTACGAGATTAGCGATTTAGAGAATTACATTAACAGTAACATAAAAGCTGGTGTAAGATTCAGTTTAAAACCAAACAATAGTACTTTGAAAGTTGAAATTACCTGTAGTGAACCCATTCACTTTGAAACAGTAAACAGCCTTGCTACCTTGCTCGGCTTTAATAAAACTGTATACGAAGCTAATAAAACTCACATGTCCGAGAATGAGGTTAACATTAACTCAGTAAATGTCGTTCGAGTCACATGTAACGTGGTAAGAGGCTCGTACCAGAACGGTCAGGAAAGCCATATAATACACGAATTTTATCCGTCAGTTCCACCTGGCTACAAAATAATTGAAACACCTCATAACGTGATATATTTACCCGTGAGTGTTCAAGCTTTGAATTACATTACTTGTGAGCTGAGGGATCAACAGGGGAAGTTGATAAACTTTAGAAACGAAACAATATCGTTACGTTTACACTTAAGGCGAAGCAATGGGATTAGTATTTAGGGAAACAACTGTGTTGAAACAGGTCATTAGACCTAAAACACCCAAGGTGTTAACATCACGCAATACAAAGCTTTTAAGATCCTTAGGATTTAAATAAAAGTAAAGAATGTTAAAAATTGAGGGCGGAGTTGAATACAGTGATATTATCACTGGCTGTGAGTATCACACACACAAACCATACGCCTCTTCAACGTTTAAAAACAATGATGAAATACGTATTACAATCAGTCAACAGGATATTATTACCGCTCCGTTCGAGAGTTCTCTACATATTTCTGGTAAAATTACAGCCAAAAAGGTTGGCGGTGTAGCCGCAGACGTGACTTTGGTTAATAACGCTATGGCGTACTTGTTTGAAGATATTAGGTATGAAATTTCTGGTATAACAGTGGACCGTACTAAAAACTTGAGTGTTGTATCAACTATGAAAAGTTTACTGTCACTTAGACAGAATGAAACGAACGCGATGAAAAATGCTTGATGGTTAGGACCAGGGTCATCAGAAAATACAAAGGAGTTCACTTTCTCCGTTCCGTTAAGATTGCTCTTTGGTTTCATGGAAGATTACAGGAAAATTATTGTAAATATAAAACAAGAATTGATTCTGTTGCAGTCAGCAAGCGACAATGATGCGTTGTTATCAGAGGATGCGCTATCGCACAGCCTAGAGATAACTGATTTATACTGGCGTGTGCCAAACTTGACTGTTTCCGATAGTTACAAAGAAAAACTTTTAAGGCTCGTTAATAAAGACACACCGATTCATCTTCCCTTTAGGTCGTGGGAGTGTCATGAATATCCCACGCTCCCACAAACAAAGAGACATAATTGGACTGTAAAAACGTCATCACAGATAGAGAAGCCCCGCTATGTGATACTAGCGTTTCAAACTGATAGGAAAAATAACATAAAAATGAACATGTCAGGTTTTGACCATTGTGATTTAATGGATATCAAGTTGTACCTCAATTCAAGTTACTATCCATACGACAACGTCCGAGGTGACTGGAGTTTATTCTACGACATGTACGCTAAATTTCAGTCTTCATACTATGGTGTTTCCAATTCACCTATCATGGACTTGGATACTTTTAAATCGAAATGTCCAATCTTTGTAATTGATTGCTCTAAGCAGAACGATTCAATCAAGTCTGGACCTGTCGATGTACGCATTGAGTTTGACTTTAAAAATAACGTACCAGACAGGACTACAGCTTACTGTTTAATAATTCACGACGTACATTTAATGTACAATCTTTTAACAAGTACAGTAAGAACGGTTATGTAATAAAAGGGGGTGGGGGTAAGTGAAGGGAGAAGGGGATAGTATTTAGTAATCAAACTAGATCGGTTTATTCAGTTGAGAGGATGGAGTCGCTAGGTGAGTATCTCATGCAACGTAAGCCAATCGATTTTTCGAAGCAGGACTTGACAGCTTTTCTAAAGGTTATGTACAACATAACCTCTGATTTCACCAATGTTGTCACGGTGGGTCTGTTTGGTGAGTTTCACTTTCAAGTGGGTGTCTTGTTTCATAAGCAAGGCATGCGGAAATACGTTTTACTAAACAACGAACAATTCACAAAGTTGAAAGAATTGGAACCTTCAATTACTCATGATCTTTGTAACAAAGGTGGTCTTCAAAGGAGATTCATTGATGAGGACATTAAATGCACTATCCGTAACATATACCACAAACCCCATGTAGATCTATGCGATAAATTTAATGAAACATCTGTTCTTTTCACTAAAGGCGAATGGTTGACCTTTGTCAGCTTATTACCTTGCATTTCACGGTACGTTGAACAGTTGTCCTGTGTAGAGCCTTACCTAATTGGTCACATTGATCGGGTTATGCTTAGTGATTCTGTCTATGTGCCCCCACCACCAGAGGTAAACGGTTGGGATGCGGACCGCTTGCAGGATGAGGTTGTTTGGTATAAAAAGACAAGGTTCACTGTAGGCCGATCTGGTGCTAATTTTAAAATAAATATCAAGGAGCTGTTAAAAGGGGGTATGATTAGATTTAGAAAACGAGGGTGGTGGAGGGGAGGGGGGTATGATTAGTGGTTGATAAAAATATTTTATTCAGTTGAGAGGATGGAGCCACTAGGTGAGTATCTCACGCTGCCTAAGCTCATGGAGCCGATCGATATGTTAAATGGTATTTTTTTAAAACGAGTCTTCTTTCTGAATGAAAACTTTTCGAAATCACTTACCGTTGGGATTTTTAAGAATCGAGACTATAGTCTTGGGGTAATGTTCAAGGGACGACACGACTACGTGTTCTGGTCGTTTGACGTATTTAGCCAGTTTTGTGCGAATTTCAATAACATTTCTAAAGCCTTAACAGATAATAAAAAGATTTATTTGGAGATTGATGAAAGGGAGGTTATTAAAGTTTTATCGGTCTTTGGGGTACCACATGTCTTCCTTGGAAATACTTTAACGCTTGATGCGAGCGAACAAGCCCAGTCTTCTACCAACCACCCAGGTAGCACCTTGGCACTTAACGTGGGTGAGTGGGCACAGTTTCTATCCAACCTTCCGTTAATACAGTTGGAACTGCGGGAGCTGTTTTATGAGGAAGACCTTATAAAACAATATCTCTGTGGAGGGTTCCGAAGTCCATCTCCACACATTTTCAATAGATTAACTTGTGAAATTAATAGAGTCAATGGCTGCGGTAGTTGAGTTTCAAGCCTTTACTGATAATAATAACCGTTTTATAGTTAAAGAATTGGCAATAGTAAGCGAACATTTTCAAACACAGATTGTTTTCAAGCCGCCTTATTGCAAGTGTGCACTCGATGGGAAACAACAAAGGACAGCTAGATGGTTGGTTCGGCACTTGCATGGGATAAAATGGGAAGAGGGTAGCGTGGCCTATGACATAAATTTACTTCGAATGCTTTGTAAGCCCTTTACTAAGATTTATACTAAAGGGTTGGAAAAGGTCAACTTTTTAAAGGAATTTCATCCTAACGTGATTGAACTACCTAAGGGTTGTTCGGAGGATACTTGTTCATCCACTTGTATATTACCTGTACACGCTAACCGTAACTTTAAGTGTGCCTTTAAAACAGCACACCAAGAGTATAAAAGGCTGTCTGAACTGTAATTTAACCATTATGTCTCTAACCGTCATGGAGGACACATGGGTCATGCTATCAAAGGAGCCACTGGTTATGAAATCATAATCGGTCAGGATGAGTCGCCTCGTTCGATACCTAGAAGCATCGGTCCACCCATGCCAAAGGCTCAAGTTGGTGTTTTAACTGACAGTTTTATCATGAAATTTGACAGGTACGTTAAATGGGACCTACTGTCGGCCCACTATGATTTTTCACTTTGTTTTTTTTTCACTTTCAGATATGTTAAGAATATACCAACATAGGGTGAACTGGGGTTTGATTTTAAAGAGGACAAAGTTTACCGAGGATATACTGAGGGAGATGTCACCAAACTTTGATATTTATTGTTGGGGAATTATAAGTAGATACCAATCTGTGTCGGAACAGTTTATCGAGGAGTTTTCAGACAAAGTGGTCTGGGAAGATATTATACTGTATCAAAACGTAAGTGGAGCTTTTTTCATTAAGCACTATAGACGTGTGTGTAAAGTAGATGAGTGAACTTACGTCCTATGGCTGGCCTAAAGTCCGTAAGACCAGGACAAGAACTGTCGAGGTGAGGACGGCCCAAGTTTAATAAAAAATGTCCGACTGTTCTCCAAGGCAGCCGTAAAACGCATAAGACCTGAGACAGTCCTGCAGCTTGGGGCTGGATTAACCTCCGTAAGACCTTGAGTCGCAGTCCGGGCCCTCGTACAGTTTGGTTGGATGGTTGGCTTAGAAGCCGTAAGTCCAAGGTGTTTATGGATTAAGCTTCACCTAACATAAAATAATAAAAAAAACATATAAAGATGTAAAGTACAAAAAAATATAAAAAGTAAATAACTAAATAATACTGGGAGGTAGCATTTTGTTATGGAGTGGCTATCACTGTAACTTGCGATGGTTGGGGCAAGTTACATTAAACTACCCGTGGGGGTTACCAGACCTCAATTGGGAGCGTCCCATGGGAATTGGGCAATGCCCTTAAGTTTTGCCTTCAGCTTACTTGAGGGTAGTGAGGAATTAAACACTCACCGTGAAAGAAAACTGGTTAAATACTAAAATCTGTGAGAATCACGAAGTGCTATATGGTACAACTGTCTATAAAAAGGTATACACCCCTCAATAAACGTTTCTACAAGATCATCTGATCAATTGGAAAAGGGGTTTTTTTAATCCACTGTAGAAAGTGATGGCCTTCCGAAAAATCATACTAGCTGCCATCTTCTAAACATTAAAAAAAATTTCAAAGAATAAAATGAAGTGACAAGAGTGTCAAATTTAGAATAGAATAAAAATGCAGGAGTGACGTCATGGGTGGGGTGAGCAGACTCACAGAGTGGACGCTCATGACGTCACTCCACTTAAAACTATGTATCAATATTTATGGGGCCCTGAAAAGGGCCGTTTTTAGCAGAGGGGGAGGAGGGGTTTAAGTGTAAATGAATGATATGTCAAAAACGTCGTCATCGTGTGTTACGCAGGGGCTTACAATAAGTTGAACGTGGAGTTCGGTGCCCTCCCCCCATCTCCAAGTGTTATGACGACGTTGTTCGAAAAAGAAATATGGAAAGAGTTGATGGTCCTCGGTACCATCTTGTCTTCTGATAATTTTCGTAAAGTACACGCGTACCGTACGGTTTTGGAAAGGGAATGTAGGTAATTCGTTCATGAAACTTATCAACTCATCCCTGTTCCGGAGTACTCTGCTTATTATGATTGTTGCTGTTGCTTGCATGGTGATGAGAGAATGAAGCGGACACCTACTCACAAAAGTGGGGTCACGGAAGCTATCATAAACCATAGCGTATCTTTGTTACATTCCTGATAAGATAAATGTATGGAATGTACTTTGTGTTAGTACATGGAGCGCACGCTAGGTTAGTGGTTACAAGCTTTGCCACCAGGTGCGCATTTGCACAGAGTAAAATCTACATTTGTTATTTTTTATTGTGGAAGTTTTAAGTCATTTAGTTGTAGGAATTAAGAAACAACCTTGTGTCCGAGTGGTACCGCATCCGACTCCGACACTGGTTACATTCTAGAAGTTGACCTACACTACCCTGACCACCTACATGACTTACATTCCGACTTAGCCACCCATGTTACAGTAATTCAAATAATCTTTACCGTAATATACCATTTGACTCCAAGAGTCGGGTACGCTAACCACTGGGCCACGGAGGGTTGATAGCTTTTTGTCTAATTTGTTTAATATATATTACTGTTATTTAATATTCTTCCATTCCTCTTAATTTGATGTTATACCGATTATGGCTGTTTAATTTTTATTTAATTTACTTTTGAGTTCTTATCTACAGGCACATGCTCGCTCGCACACACTTTTCACCCTTTTGTTATTTCTAAATATATATTGTCTTTGTACTCACAGGCTCACATACTCACTTAACAAGTGGTGCTCCACAATGGTCCACATCCCTCGTTACACCAGATGAGGATTTTTTCAACTCAAACCTAAAATCATTTAGAGAGTTGTTGTAGAATTTTTGTGACTCTTATCAATTGTTTGTAATTTGCTGAGACCGTTTGCCTCGAATGAGTGTTTTCACCTACTGCTGTGTGTCTATTTTTCTTTTTCTTTTATTTATTATTTTTTTGTTAAATTTATTATTTGACTCCATGGGTCTCCAATGAGTGTTTGTCACCTACTGCTGTGTGTCTATTTTTCTTTTTCTTTTATTTATTATTTTTGTTAGATTTATTATTTGACTCCGTGGGTCTCGAATGAGTGTTTGTCACCTACTGCTGTGTGTCTATTATTCTTTTTCTTTTATTTATTATTTTTTTGTTAAATTTATTATTTGACTCCGTGGGTCTCGAATGAGTGTTTGTCACCTACTGCTGTGTGTCTATTTTCTTTTTCTTTTATTTATTATTATTTTTTGTTGACTTTGTTATTTGAATGAATGATATGACTCTTTAGTCTTGTTCCAAGTATTACTTCTTTTTTAAGTACGATAGACCTTACACTATGCATGTTAATGACGATTAACGTTAAGACGTTTGCTTTGTTGGAGACGAACCTACTGGCTGCGAGACAATACGTTTAAGTTTATATATTTTTAGAAATAGTATAATGTAGGTTTAGTTTATATATATATCTTTTAGAACTAGTATAATATAGGTTTGGTTTAGTATATTTTTAGAGATAGTATAATATAGGTTTGGTTTTGTATGTTTTTTAGAAGTGTTATAATGTAGGTTTAGTTTAGTATATTTTAGAGATAGTTTGTTTAGTATATTTTACTATTTGAAAATAAAATTTGCTACACTATATTGAAGGATTTTTCATTTTTAATCTGTAGTAACAATTACCTTCATTTAGCTAATCAATTTTTAGTTTTATTAGCATTGAATGAGTTCTTACCGTTGAAGTGACTAAATACATAGATTCTGTACTCTATATGGGTAAGGTTATGAAAGGTATTAAACTGTACTTACGTTGTATCGGACTTACCTTTATACCAATTAGCTAGGTTTTTTATTTATGTACTATCAAGCTATTTTTAGCTTGGTACTCTACCATATATTGTTAGCTTGTTTTTCTTTGGTATTGTATTGTACCATTTTACTTTGTTTCTTTCATTATTTAGATAGCCAGAAAGAGGTATACCACTACTTTTAAAGGACACTTACAAAGTACACATTTTTTACACTTTTCACACGGACTTACACTTAAGTTTTACACACCTAAATAATTTTCAAAATAGCGGAAAGCACTTGGAATTACAGAAGTGAGGTTATTCAATATGATGCATATTTTAGACCTATTAGTTTGATTTAAGTGGATGTCCATAACTTTTTACGATAATGCTTTCGTTGAGATGGAATTGGTGTTGTTATCTGTAATGGTCATTTTGTGATAAAGGTGATGGAGCGTTGAAGTATCGCTATTTTTTTTCTCACTATGTGAAACATATGGGATGTTTATTATTTGGTTGAGTGCATACATGAGTGTTAGATAATGTATACGGCTCAAGACGAATTAAAGATGAATTCGTCTTTACGCTATGTTAAATGTTGTGTCCTGTTAATAATGTGAATTAGGATAGTTTATCACATGTACGTTACATGCCAATGGATAGATTTTAAACACATTACCTACATACAAGAATGTGGCACTATCTATAGTACAAGCAAGACCATAATGCACATATGGATATATATATTTGAAAAAATAAAGTACAGTAAGTATCGAACAGGAGTATGATTGACTCACTCGTTTATTTCTTTGTTTATTTCCATATACGGCATACGCCAATTAACAAATGTGTCATACAAATCATCACCTAAATACGTAACTAAAATGAAATCGGTCTATTTAGTTTCAGGCTTCAAGAATTCTCCATGCGACATGCAAATACATAGACTAGTGAAAGAGGATTTACAGCCAAGCAAACTAGTCAATAGATTAAGATTTATCATCCAGTACAGCACCATTCACTAGCTATAATAAATATATATAATACATACAAATCTAATGTACAACCAGTTCGACGATTCATACATTCATAGAGGAATTAGCCAGCCATTTTCTTCACTTATTGTCAGGTAATTGCTGTAGTGAATCAGAAGGGAATTAATTGAAATTAAATTATCATTTACTTGGTTCTAGAGTTAATTTAATGGTTTTTCAATTAAAGGTTACTCATTACAATCTAGTCTTTTCGAGACTTTATACTATAGAGATGTTAGGGGATAGAACCTAACTGAAAGATAAATTGTTTTCTATGTTTTCATCATTGCTATTTTTCAATTTCCCATGTAGGTGATTTGTACACTGTTTCTTTACAACTAAAGTGTTTACAACTAAAGTATTTTCATCTTGGTAAAGTGGTCCTAAGGGGTGTAAAGCACCCTTAAAAGATTGATCCATAAGGATAATATTGGGTTGGTTTTGGTAAATCAATAACGGTTGTTGTGATAACATGTCTGTTTTGAATGTTTGACATTATACTCGGTTACTATGAGTTTAATCTTCAGCTGTTAAGCAAAAATAAATGAACACTCTTGAAATAGGCTAAGTGGGTGATAAGGTAGTTAGTGTGAGTGAGGTACTGTACTGAAATGTAATATTGTAATTTTAAATACATTAATATCACTCTTTTATTTATTTGTTTATTTACGGTAAACGCCAATTTACAATGAATACAAACGAGATGGCATAGTTGTGGAAATATAGCTATAACTATGCAATCAAAAATAATTGTAATCATAATATGTAACAGGTAACAACCATCAACAATTCATGCAATAGCAACTAGCAAAACAAAAATCATACATAATTCAAGCTAGCAATAACTGGCAACAAGCATTAAATATTCAATAAGCAATCGTGTAAGAGTAATAACTAGAAATAATTTAAACAACACTAACAAGCATGACGACAATGGACTAGGAAAATACGGAATTGAGGTGAGATACATATAATTAGATCAAGTGATAATTAAAGTGCCATAAAAGTGGTTTTCAGGTGACGACTGTATTAGATGTGCTTTAGGACTTTTGCGTTATGAGTAAATCTGGCTTGTGGTCTCTATGGGCTCATGTTTGTAGATTTTTTTCAACGTTTTCGAATTGTACTAGGTCTTGGGAAGACTATATGGAATATGGGGGACCATGTGTGTTTGAGTGATTGTTGTAAGATGACGAGTCTTAAGGTATAATCGAAGCTTTAAGGGAAAGTTTTGTAACATTAGTAGTGGTAATATGGAGGGTTCAGGACAAATTAAATAAAGGATTGATTTAAATAGGAAGACTAGCAGTAGGTGATATATGGGGTAGCTAGGTATTTATAAAACAATCAAAATAAATTGAAATGGGTAGGCTAACAGTAGGTGTGAGAAAGATTGATTGTGTTGGTCGGTTAAATAGGGGCAGCAGCCAATCAGGGCGTTGTGTTTGGATGCGCATGCGTCACCCGACGTTGCCGCCAGGGGCACTGCGGTCGGCGTTGCCGCCAGGGGCGCTACGGTCGGCGTTGCCGCCAGGGGCGCTACGGTCGCGTCGGCGTTGCCGCCAGGGGCGCTACGGTCGCGTCGGCGTTGCCGCCAGGGGCGCTACGGTCGCGTCGGCGTTGCCGCCAGGGGCGCTACGGTCGACATTTGTTATAGTGTATATGTTATTACTTTTATATAGTATAACGACAGCCATATTGGATGAGGGAATTTTGGGGAGGGAATTTTCCCACGGGGTGTGAGTTGGCGCGGGAGGGAAAAGACGCCATATTGGATCCGGTCGCCATCTTTTGTATTTCATATAGTATTAAGACGCCATATTGGACAAACAAAGTTCATTTTATATAGTGTAACATGGAAAAAGTTAGGTTAAGAGTGAATTTTATATAGTATAACATGGGAATTTGGGGGGTAATGTGGGGGGAATGTGTGGGAAATGTGGGTAATGTGTGGGAAATGTGGGAAATGAGGGAAATGTGAGGGATATGTGAGGGAAATGAGGGAAATTTTGTGGGGGAGGGGGGTGGGGGTTGGCAACACTGCGCCACCATCTTGGATCCGGCCACGTGATCGCCGCCATCTTGGAAAACCCAAAAAAAGTGAGTCTCGCTCGCTCCTATTTTAACTACTTACGCACCGTTAAATAATCTTAATGAATAAAATTATAACTCATTGAAAAATATAAAATTTAGTACATTAAAGATAATTTAATTCCAGTTAAGTGGTTTTTAGGTTGTTTCAAACCTCAGGAACTTGGGAACTCTAAAAGAATTTATTTATTGGCAGTTTAGATCAATATGGATTAAAAATACATTGATACCTTATTCTTCTATGGTCAATCCACTACTTAGATCCGAACTGATATCCTCCATAACTAGGCCAAAGATGTGATTAATTTATTAGTTTTAATACTCATTTACAAGCTCAGTAAATGATACTGTTTTCAAATTAAAATTAAAATAATTGTTTCAAGCCAATCCTGTTTAGGTAAATGGGTGAGATATCTTTAGTAAAATAACTAAACTGTATAAATTTCCAATTCTTTATTGGCCATGAGATAAATGATTTGTCCCTATACCTTACTAGAAGTATATATAACAAAATGTCAAATATGTTACCTCGAACAATATACAGTATAGGCCTAAATCAATATCCAATAAGCTCAGAAATCACGCTTGACAGTGTTCAGTGATTGCTTTGTGTTCAGGAGGCGAGATTAATATCCTGTCGTAGGATTCATATATGTAAAGATACAATAAAACACAAATGAATATACCCATAAATAATTTGGCTGATTTGTAAAAAATCTATGCCGGTAAATGTGAAATTTAGATATTTTATACGTTACGAACTACATAACTACAAACCATTGCCATTCCGATCAGCGAGAGTAAATATAAAATTAATTCTCGTAACGTGTGGTCTAGACATATTTATAAACTAACAATACAAAACACAGGGCTTACTATTTTTTTATTTTCTGACTTTTTTCACTTGATAAATGACTAGTAATACTTTTTCAGCTTTGATATCGGAAAAATCATGAAAATTAATGAAAATGGAAAATATTATTTTTCTTTGTATAATAAAGAATATAGATTTACGTCCTGATCAAGAATATAAACACACGAGTTAATTTGTATACGGTATAAATCCCTATAAATAAACTAGCTAAATGAACATACCTCTATAGTCGGAATAAAAAAACTTTGGTACTGGCAGAACGGCCACGCTCCGCTGCTCTGAAAATAACAAAAGTCTGAGCTTTAATTTGCTGTCAAACAGAATAAGTGAGCAATAATTTAAGAAAAAATAATTATATAGTGTCCACCATAATGATTTAAGAAAAAAATATACTGGAGATTTTGCTTCAGCTAATTTTCTTTTTATTGTGATATTCGTGTTAAAGAACACGTTTTTATTAGTGAAATTGCGCGTGAGTCGTCTCCAATCTGTCACTGTAGTGAGAATAATAATAATAAAATAATTTATTGTAGATGGATGACAGTTTGATTTATTGTGATTAGTTTGGTATAAGTCTCGTTTAGTAATTAAAATAAGGTAATGAGAAATTATTTTTTTTTAACCTTTGCAAACTCGGAAACGATAAGCACTAGCCAACATTTCTGTACACCTAAATTAATTGTGTTATTTAAGTGACATTAAAATCATTACACTAAACTTAGGGAGCTTTGTTATGAAGATTCTGTCTCTTCTAATTAAAAATTATGATGCTACTTTTTATTTTAGAACTATATTGAAATATCTAACGTAATTATAAGACCATTTATTTATATAATATATATATATATATATATATATATTTAAAAATATTATTATTAAAACTCAAAATTACTATCACAACAAAGAATCTTGTTGTGATCAAGTAAAATCCAACCACAGATCGGCTTGTAAATACTTTACGGTAAACGTTTATCAAGGTATTGTAGAAGGTAAAAATACACAAAGTATAAAATACTCCAAGTTAGTGGGGTATTCAGTGCTCTCTGCTTGAACCATAAAGAACAGCATATTTTGTATGTTTGGTTCCTCTTCCACAAAGAGCATTGTTTAACGTTTCCAGAAGTATATTATGAAATATAAGGTCTTAAGGGACTCACCATTATTGCTAAAACACAAAGAAACAAACAATGCTAGATGTTATTCTGTTTGTTAGTCGGTTGTTGGAAGGGTGTAGATAGCATAGTATAGTTTGATAGAGAGGTTGATTTCTACATGTGCTAGCTACTTACGGGTCATGGATATTTCAGGAAGTATCTGCATCAAATGGGGAAGATCAGGTCATCTCAGTGCAAGTACTGTCCCGAGGCAAGGATTATGTTCATCACTTGTTCTTCGTGTTTGGACGCTTCACTGGGAGCACTTGTCTCCAAGATAGGTCGTGTTACGGCAGACACTATAGTGGAAGAAATGCTGCATAGTGAAGAATCATGGAGAACTGTTGTGGCCTACGCAACAAGTACCAACAGTGAGGAAAGATGCCTAACTGACCCCTAGGTGTCCAATGTGATGTACGAAAGTGACCTCGTAAGAGCGCAAGACACGCAGTCAGACATGAATTCATCCGAAAGGGTTACAGATTGTATCACTACAGCCCGTACGGGTTTTAGTGGATACTCCCACAATTGAAAATGTTTTTTAAGTTTGAGTCCCATACTCAAAGCGTAAAGATATTTTCCCTTCGTAAAAAAAATGAGTTAGGTATAATTTAACACGTTATAGTACACTAACTCATTACAATAAACTTCCACATTTTCATTGTCATATACTTAGTATGACATTTACTCAATATTATGTAATTACTTAAAATTGTTATAGTTATAGTGTTTGTTAGAAACTGAGTGACTAGACCACTAGACCATTAGGTGTAATGGTGAGGTTGTGCAGTAGACTGTGAAGTCACACGTGTAGTTAATCGATTAACTAATGAAAAAATCTACCCACTACATGGAAGCTTAAGCTGAAATATAAACAAGCTATTTACAACTAGTCAGCTTGAATTTACGCTTATTCAATTTGAGTTCAGCGTAAATTTATTTGCGTTTATTGAACTTCACTCGTTAACGTCATGGGGAATACGTACGATACATGTCGTTTTTTAAGTACTATGAGTGGTGTCAGGAACATCTCTGAGGTCTGGTTTATATACTGCTCTTTACAAATAAATATGATAAAAATTTCCAAATAAAGTTACGCGAACTAATATTGCTTAGAAATTATGTGTATTTTTATTTAGTTAAAATCTTAATTGTTCTTCAAATCAATGCCTGTATCATATGAACTTTTACGTTCTACACATACGAGTTATATAAATAAATTGTATGAATGTATATTCGGAATATTGTTGAGTTCTAATACACGTAGATTTATCAAGGTAATGAAGTTAGATTACACATTATTATCTAACTTGTGCCTCGTAGAAGTTGTAGCGTCTGATTGTATTTCTTTGTGGCGCACTGAGATGAATATAAACTTCCAGAGAAGTTTCTTCGATTAACATCTCCATTTACCTTCGTGAAGTTTCCCGCAACTTTAAAATATTTCACTTTACACATTTTTAAATTCAACTCCATGTTTTATTTTAACTGACGTAATCCGTTTGCTCAGAGAAAAGATAAACAGAATTGCTTTATTAAAGCATCAGTTAACACCTCAGTAGCAATTGCCACAAATGTAAATCTTGATAAATGTATACTAGTAACTATCATATTTGTCTTTCAATACTTTTAGGGGATAAGGAGAGGGACAGACAACGGTGCTGGCTCTGTCATCCACTCGGCGAAATGGAAAACTAACTCCTAGACACACCAAGTTTCTTTAACTCGACACCAATTCAACGCAAGATTGGATGTGACCTCAGTTTATATATTCTCTGTGACATGTGTGATTGGATCTTCTAGTAATGTTACATTTAATCGTTAATGACGTGGTAATATAGTTAGAAGACATTATTGGAACAAGAAGTTCTACAAGAATAATGTACTAAACATAATGTAATAATACTAAACATTTAAATGGTACAATACAATTGAATGGTACACTAGGATTGAGTATTCCTATCAATTCAATCCTATCAGTGTACTCGTTTTAGTATGGTGTACACTTTTTAAAATTGAACTATCCAAACATATATATTTAACAAAATACTTCAATGAAACTTTATCGGCTGTTTAGTGTTTATACCTCATTTAATATGGCCGACAGGAAAATGTGTGTTGTAACGTTGAGCTAGAAGATCCTGGCGTTGAAAAAGCCGGTATAAAAATTGAGTGCTAATCAGATAAAATCCTGGACAGTCGACTGTTCCTGGAATAAAACAGTACTTACACAGCTCTGGTATGGCCGAGAAGAGTTTGTGTGATGTAGCGTTTACAAAGAGGAGAGAATAAATTAGCTGGAAGGTCCTGGCTTTGCCAAAGCAGGTATGATCTCATCAAGACCTAACAAGATAAAATCCTGGCCAGTCGACTGGTTCCTGCATTTAAATTACACTTACTTCTGAAGTGATGATTCGAATGGTGATTTATTCAGTCAGTATAAACAACATATAGTATAAAAACTTACAGTATGGACAAAAATAAAGTCTGAATGTCAACTGCCATAACCTTGAGTAACGTAGTAGCGCTACATAGTACAAGAGCTAAGGGGGGTTGAGCATGTACATTTAGCTGCAGGCAGTTTTATTTTTGATTATTATTCTGGCCACATGGTCGAACACAAAAACACCCAGTGTGGACAACAACTGGGGGGGGGGGGCATCACGAAAGTAACGGTTCAAGAAACCATCCGTATTTCAATAAGGGTTATAGATACAGCTTTTAAATATCCATAGTTTGATTTTAAATAACATGGAATTTAAAAGGTTATTATACAAGATGCGCAGTGTAGTCTGATGGTTAATAGTAAAACATTTTCTCACAAAGAGAAACGTATTTTTAGTATTTTCATTCATTTTAACACTAAATACGCTGTTTTATTTCAGTTTTGACTAGAAAAAAGTATAATTTCAACATTTTTCTAGCAATACCAAACAACAAACGGTAATTGTTATCTATTAGTAAGTATTCTATTGCAATATAACTTAGACTATTTTATGTTCATCCTGTAAGAACGATGATGATAAAGGCCGGTGGTGTGATTCTTACTATGCTGCAAAAACTCATAACTATTATTTTGATATTATGAAACCAATAAAATGTCAGTGAATTAAAAACAACTTTCCTTTTATTCCCTCACTAACTAAATGGTCCCTCAATTCACTCAGTTACTGAACGGTCCTTGTATTCCCTCACTAAATAGGTGGTCCTACAATTTCACCGAGTTACTGTAGGTCCTACAAGTAACTACGTGACTGGACATTTTCTCAGTCAATTGAGTTACTAGACGCTTCCTTTATTCATTCGCTAACTGGATGATGATTCCTCGATTCCTGAGTTACCAGATGATTCCTCTATCTATTCACTAATTATATGGTATCTCATCCTTGAGTTAATGGACGGTCCCGCTATTCCCTAACTAACCAGGTGGTCTCTCGTTCCCGCTCAGTTCCTCTACTACCTCACTAACCGAGTAGTACCTCATTCATGAGTCATCGGATGGTCCCTTATTCTTGAGTTGCTGTACTGAGCGACGCCCAGATTAGACTGCTTGGCTACCATGCCTGAACTGGCAGCCCACTGGTCCAGTGCTGCATTATATACATCCACTCTATGCACACGCAAGGACCCATTGAAACTTCCAACTTCATAGATACACCCACCCAACACTTCTAGCTCCGTTCGACATCACCGCACAGGCAGCTCTATCTTTCACTAAACGAGTTTTCCCTCAATTAACTTACTAATGATCTAGTCCCTCATTCCTGAGTAAATGGACGGTCCCTACATTCCCTCACTAACTGGGTGGTCCCTCATTCCAAAGTTCCGTACGATCCTTCAAATCACTAATTGAAAGGTCCCTAAATTTACAATGTTGGTTGATGGTCCCTGAAGTCACATAGTTACTTGTGGTATTTTAGGTCATTAGTTACTTTTGATCTCACATAATATACAGTTACTTGAATTTCATGAACTCCATATACTAAAATGTTTACATTTGACTAACTATGTCAATAATATATATTTATCAACTAAAACTTGTGTTGTAGTAAATTATAGACCATCCATTAATCAAATTTTCTTGCATTAATGCGTTTTAAAAAACTAAGCAGTCACTTTTCAATGAATTCTCCTATCAGAGAAAATAAGATTGAAAGAACAATCCGTCTTTATTCAAGTGTTATAGGTATATCATTGCTTAGGTATGTTGTGTGCTTAGTGTATATTTTAAAAAGTCATTAATTCGCGAATTTATTTCGTACTCTAGCCCTTAACAGCTTTGTTAATTTTGACTAACGTAACTACTATCGTGGGGTCAAAACTGACCCGATTTAATAAAAAGAACTTTAAAAATTGTTTAAATTTTATTTTAATAACTTAATGACAATATCCCTTTCTCTAGCTTGTCTTCTTGT